>MU223739.1:156078-185477 GCA_018584345.1 Thuja plicata
ATTTTAGCCCTCCTTAGTGTGTCCCTTGCATTAGGACCTCATATTGCATTTAATTATATATATAATTTAAATCAAGGTCCTCTTTATTCATCCAATATTGTACAAAATTATAAATTGGCCCTAATTTCTATGCATGATTTCCCCTTTATCCCTCCAATCACAAAATTCATTTCCCTCTGAGATTTAAATGCCTTTCTGATCAATTTTCTCTTATTTCACCACTTTTCCCCTGAACCCGCCAATACTTCTTGGGATATGCAAGTTTTATCTTAAAATGCACACTCCCGAGTATAGGTCAACCTTGAACTATACCAGGTATAGGCTGAATTTTATGTGTACCTTGGGAGTTGAGTTTTTATTGGCTCCCAAGCCCGATGCAAAGTATTGGCTTTTTCCTGCCTAGCGCAGTCGACCCTTTTGATTTTGATACATGAAATCAGTATCAAGGAGGCCTTATCACTTCATTTGAGGATCTAAATTCAATATACAATCATGCATATGACAATAAATATCTCTCAAGAAATCAACTACAAGAATTCAAGGAGTTCAAGTAAGCATCTATCCATTCATTCAAGTATGCATTTCCTCCCATAGATCTAGCTTCTTGGAGATAAAGGGAGTTGGTCATCAAAGGAGGAGGCCTACACTCATTCAAGTCTTCTTATTAATCTTCAATCCTACATTGAGGTGAATTACAAGCATATACTACATGAGGTTTTTTCTTACATGATTTCCTTTTGTTTTTTCTATTGAGTCAAGGCTATTGCATCAACATGATTGATCACTTACTAAGAAAAATGACATCTACATTGGTATGATACATTTCCAATGTTATATTTAAAAATTATTACATGTTATCATTTCATTTCCTTTATTTAAATTCAAGGTTAATTCCTAAATGGGGGCATGACCAAGGCAAACCCTCTTCCCCCCAACAATTTCCCCTCTCTTTGATGTGCAGGTGCAAACTCAAATTCACAGATTCAGTTGAAGATCCAAGGATCCTTTTTAGAGAACCTTCCAGATATGTATTTTATTCAAATTTCTAACACTATCAAGTACAGTTCAAGGTTGACTTGTACCCCCTATTGTAGTGCCTATTTCAGTGATATATGTGGGAAGACAAACTCCAGATTTGTAGAACCCAGTTCCACTTTTTGAGTCCAAGTACAGGTCAAGGTCAAACTGTACCCAAGTTGAATTTTACACTCCAAGTTGACCTATTCCTAGGACCTTCAAATTTTCACAGTCTGTTGTTTCCAACTTCCTGATTCTAGATCTGGCTCCATTCTTGTTTCTAACACAGTTTGACAGTCCACTTGTAGATCTAAAATTGCATCCTCTTCTAGCCTTCAAGGTGAGTACATATCACTCCTTTCCATTTCATAGCACTTAATAGATTATATTTCTCCCTTGCATATCATTTACGACTCATTCTCTTAGACAAAGGAAGACCAATCAAAGACTCTACATTGTGATTGTGAATTGGCACCTTACCTTGGGATAATTGAGTTTCCTTTGTTTCAAGGTCTATGATCTTTATAAATATAACATACACCTTGGTGAGTGATCTATCCTAGCATTTATCACCATTTTTTATGTTACATTTTGGTGAATCCTTTGCTTTCATGCATTATACTTTGTGATTTTGGGTGTTAGATCCCTTTTTTCAATGCATTTTTGTTATATAGATCTATTTTTTATGGATTGGTAGTTAGACCCTCTTTTGTATGCATTTAGATACATCTAGATCTACTTTATATGAACTTATTTCTTTGCTCTCATGTTGCATATTTTTATGTATTTTTTTTATCTAGATCTATTTTGTATGCATTGGTAGTTAGACCCTCTTTTGTATGCATTTAGATACATCTAGATCTACTTTATTTGAACTTATTTCTTTCCTCTCATGTTTCAAAAGTTATTTAAAGCATTCTCCCAACACCATTCTATCACTTTTGAGATAAAACAACATCCTCCTATTAATTTTCCTTGTGATGTTTAATGCTTGCGATGTTTCTTTTTCCTCTTTATCACCCTATAGGGACATATTAGAGTAGGAAGATTATTTTAACCTTTCTCTCAATAATATTCCTCTATGGGGAGGAGAGTTGAGATTGATATTAACTCTTCTCCTAATATAAGCCTTATTTATGAGGATATTTTGGTTAAGGATGAAATTTCACCTTGTTTTCCTTTCAATTCTTCCCCCTTTATGGATCATGCTTTAATTAACAATGACCATTCCTCTTCTACAATGTGCTTTATTGATAAGGATGTTCCAACTCTTGATGATTCTCCTATTTGGAATGAGCCCTTGGATAATGACAAGGATTACTCTCTTCCTCATGAAGAAAGCTTGGTAAAAAGAGATGATACAATAGTTGGAATTTTGTCTTCTTCTCCTATAGATGACCCATTCATGTTTGATGTTTCTCCTTCTCCTAAAACTACCCTCTTCATATAGATATTTTAGAGAAAGAGGAAGACATAATAAATACTTTTCTCAATATCACTTTGCCTTCATTTGACACTCCTAGTAGAGGTGAAGTATTAAAGGAAGTCCATAATCCCTATTCTAAGGATACCTTGTAAAAAGAGGATAATATAAATTTACTTAATGCTCTCCCTTCTAGTGATAACCCCATGAAGACTCAAGAGTGTGATCAAGTTAATGTTATCAATATTCATGATCAACCTATGATAGTCAACAAGCCTATGATAAGTGTCAAAGGATATTCTCAATCAACCTCCTCTTAACCTCCAAATAGACATATCATCATTGTTAACAATTATCCTCAATCCAATTCTCAAAATTCCACCACACTTGTGATTATGGTTAAAGGATATACTTCAAATAAGCTTATTATAACTGTCAAAGGAAAATCTAGCATTTATTTGGAGTTCATTAAGGATTATCATGCGGTGGCTCACACCTATCATACAAGAAATAATCCTCAAACTTGTAATCTAGTTATTTCTACTTCTCTACCACCTTCTCAACCCATTCTCCCTCCTCCACCCCATCTTCCTCAAAATCTTGGAAAAGAGTATGATTTGGTAGAATAATTTCGTAATACCTTGCCAAGATTTCTCTTTGGGAACTTCTTCAAACTTCTCCCACATATCATGAACCCTTGTAAAAATATTTAACCAATCTTCCAACTCCACCTCCTAGTCAAGATAACATTAATTCCTTTTTGTAGTGAATGCATGCTACCCCTGTCTCACCTCAAATAGTGTTTACTCAAGATGATTTACCTCCTAAAGAAGTTCAAATTTGATATGATTCTCTTAAGGTAGATATCCTTAGCAATGGCAATCTCATTTGTAGGACCTTAATTGATAATGGGTTTGGATTGAATGTTTGTAGTATGGACATGTTGAAAGAAATCAAAGCTAACATGTCAACTATTAAACCTAACAATATTCATATTCATGGCTTTGACAACATTTCTAAGAAGACATTGGGTATCATAACTTTTCCTATTAAAGTAGGTTCTATTATTCTAGATACTCCTATTCATCTGATGCCTAGACCTCTTAATTACAATCTTCTTTTGGGTAGACCTTGGATACGTACTATGCATGTTGTTCCTTCAAATCTTCATAAAAAATTCAAATTCCTATATAATAATGTGATGTACACTCTTTATGCGGATGATAGATCAAATAGTTGTTTAAACACAAACTCTGCTAAAACCTATGAGTATATTGGAGAAATACATGAGCCTGATTCTAAAACCAATTCTCAAATTAAAGAGGATCCTCCTTCCTTTAGTTCTCTTTTAGACGATGATCGAAGATCCTTAGATTTCACAAAATCATTTATTGGAGAGTATAAAGTTTATGATCTTTCATTTATACAATCTAAATCTGACAAAGAATTCTAAACAACTCCTCTTTATAATAAGCTTGGTAAAAAATTTGTCATTTCTTCCACTCCTAACGTTTCTTGAGAAACTATCAAACCTTATTATGATGACATAGTGACTAACGAGGCTCCATTGTATTTTTCTGATATGGATTCTCGTTATGGCCCTGGTTACATTTATTAGAAAAACAAGGATTCAGTGGGAATGGATGTGATAAGTCTGAACAAGGAATTCAAATGCCCTTAGCAAATGAGGGCCATGTGAATTCTTATGGACTAGGATTTAATCCTTGTATGCAACCACAAACAGTTAAGGTAAACACCATTGTGAATCACAATTTTAAACATGTAGGATTTAATCCTTGTATGCAACCACAAATAGTTACGGTAAACACCATTGTGAATCACAATTTTAAACATGGTCCATGATGTGCACAACAAAGTATTGAGAATAGTAAGAAAACTATGGAATAATTTTGTTTTAAGTCTCCTTCTTTGTCCATATCCTCTCCTTCATCATCTAAAATTTCTCCTACATTCACTTTTAATCAGGAAATAATTTTGTCTAAGCTTCTTCGTGCTAAGGTGATTACTAGACGTAAATGTAAAAAGAAACGTAGTCAGCATCTCATGACTCTTCCTTTTTGTATGTATCATTGCTATCATGATCACTCTACTAATGATTTTCAAGTTTTACATTACAAAATCAAACAACTCATTAATAATGATATTATTTATATATCATCTCACAATGAGTTATTTTTCAATACAATTTTTTTTCTAAATAACATATAAGTCCCTATTATGTTGCTCCACACTATGTAACATTGTCAGCCTGCTCCTTCGGGGCTCATTGTCACACATAGTGTGGTACACTTTATTAGTAGCATAATAGGTCCCCTTTACCCTTGTTCCTACACTTTGGGGGAAAGGGTATCATATCCATCTCTCTCATTCTCTCAAGGATCCACTTTTCCCTTGGTTAAGCAGTATCTATCTATCTATCGTATGACATCCAATCATACAAAAATGTTGGTTTACATTAAGGATATACTTCCTTGTGTGAGCTATGAAAATTAGGTGTAAAGGAGAATAATAATGAATTAAAACACTTTAAAACTAATAATCTAAACTACATACATGATTGGATTGAAAAGAAAACCTAAAAACAATAAAAGCATAATGAGTGCAAAACTCCCTAAAATAGAATCCAAGCTCCCTTTTGATCTTTTGATTTGTCCATGCTTATGTATGTGTGCTCTAGATTTGATATGCTTTAAGATTCAAGAAGGATTCTTCAAACTGACACTATAACTCTGCTTTGGAATTGGATTTCTGATTTTCTCTCAAAACTAGGATTATAACAATACATTAAAGGTGGATGAAATTGTGAAGGAATGAGGTTTCTTTTATAGAAAAATGGGTGAGGAATCAAGGGTCAGGATGCAAACCTGAGGATTGGCTTAGATGCACCTAGAAGTGAGCACATGGATTGTACTTCTTCAAGTGCATCATATGATTACAAGTGTCACAATATGATTGGATTGAAAATAGGGAGAAATGTGACCATTTAGGGAAGTGAGCCAAGGGGATGAGAGGAGACTTTAGGAGATAAGGCTATTAATGAGGGTGTAAGAGCCTTAATAAGGGGTGTAAGAAGCATTAATGAGGCATGGGTGAGGGGATAAGATAGAGCTTGAGAAATTTAACTTTGGGGAAAAGATTGAATTCCTAATCCAAATACTAGGAATGTGACATCATTAGGGAGAGTTTAGGATTAGGGTTAGGGTTTAAGATAGGATAGAAAGGGTGAAGAGGTTGGAATTAGTTTGAACTTTGAGTTAGGTGGTTGGGATTGGTTAGGTTAGCATGTGTGAAGGGGTTGGGTTGAGTTAGAACTCAGGGTTAGGTGGTTGAAATAAGTTAGGTTAGGGGTTAAAGGGAATATTAATGAATTGAATTACATAAATAACATATTCATTCAATAATAGGGGAATAAGGTTTTAATTAATTATTAAGCTATTGGTTGTTTTTAATAATTAATCAGGACTATAGCCAATTAATTGAGTTAATTTGGGCTAGGGGATGACATAGGTCAATTAGGTAATGCTTAATTACTTAGTTGATATGTCTCAGAAGGAACTAAATATGATTGAATTAGGTTAATCAAATTCAGGTGTCTACATTTTGCCCCTCTTTGACATAGTGTTAGAATAACGCTATTTTGAAGATGTTTAAAAAATTAGACGACACAAAGATGTGGACGTAGGAAATGAAGTTTCCCCAGAGTGACGATTAGGATAGATTTATGATAGGATGACTAGGATGATGCCCCCTCGAGAGGGCGATAGGGAAAAAGGAAAATCCTTGGTGACATCTTGAAAAGAGATGGCCAGTAGAGACATGATAGAAGAAAAAAGAAGGGGGGGATAGAAGAATGAGGGATGGGATAGTCAGGTTTGCATCAAGGATGAAGGGTTAGGTTTGAGACATGATGTGATTGGACTAAAAGGGAAATACTGGGGATGGGATTTGATTTCTTTTTTTGGGGAGGGGATTGAGGGGATTTTTATTGAAGCTTGAGCGAGGGGTATTTTGGGATGGAATACTACCATGTAGTTGAGCACTTATTTTGATATAGCAATGCTAGAGACCATGCCAAGGTTACTAGGAACATGAGGCCTTGTCACCGATATTGTAGAGGACTAATGCAATAGACACATGGGGGTTGCCCCAGCATCACACATGAGTCCTAGAAGATCCATGGTGGAAATGATGTTGGAAAAGCCCATAAGAAAATGACACTTCCCAAGTGCAGCATGAAAACCAAAATAGATTACATACATGCAAGGGTCATATCCTATTGACTCACAAGTATAAAACAAAAAGATCAAGTTTTGTATCCTAGGTGCATCCATTCGCAATATACCATGATATAAATAATCATGGAAACCTTGAGGAGGAGAAAAATTGAGAGAATCAAGAATGATAACCAAGAACCAAAATCAAATTTCAAGATAAAAAAATCAATAACAAGACACCTTTTTCCAGAGAGATCAACTATATGGGATGATGATTGGATTGAGATTAGGTAAAGAAGAAGGATACATCCTACAAGAACCCAATGATGATGATGATCTATATTTAGGTCAACAAGAGAAATGATACATCCTCAAGGACCCATTTCTAGAAAGATGATTGGATTTATGTCAATGAGAGGAAGGATACATCCTCAAGGACCCATTTCCATGGAGATGTCAATTATGAATCTGATTGGCCAAAGATGTGATGATGATCAAATTGCTGAAACATGATTTTTTCATAAGGAACTTGCTGAAGTACAAGATTCAGAATGGTACTAGATCACTTTCTGCAAGGAGATCGACCAAGGATGAGAGATATGTACAAGCGGGACTGGACATAAGAATGGACTGATATAGACAAGATATGTATAGACTAAAAGTACAAGAAGCTCAAAGAGAATGGATGAGATTAGTTAGATATGCATGATGTTTCCCCGATTGAGAAAAAAGGCCAAGAATGAGGAAAACCAGATGGGGTGCTCTAGATGTGGGAACAATACAATCCCAAAGAAAACACAAGGATTTGGGAAGGATGTATCCCAATGATAATGACTAGATTGTGATCAAAGCTTGTAGCAAGGCCAAGGGTGTGCTTGGATGGGCTCATTGCTACCTAACTTGGGATAGCTGGAGGATGCAGATAGGATTTGCATGTGATGGTAGGTTATGAGGATAATTAGGATGGGAACGAGTGGCGTTGGGTGCATGAGGATAGTGTAGAGCTAGATACCAATGACAAGGGAAGAAACAAGTGATGGGATATATGAAAGGAGGAATTGGAAGATGGAGGAGATGCTGGGGAATGCAGAGAGGGAAGTGATGAATGGAAGGATTTTAGTAGAGGAATGAATGGATAGTTGAAGGATTGTGGATAGGAGAGGAGGATTGGGAAATGACAGGTGGATACGAGAAAGTCTCCAAGGACTACATCACTAAGGAACAAAATTCCCCCACTTAGGATAGGTCATGCATGTGAGGAAGCATTAGGAGGGGGTATGATAAGATGGAAGAGAGGATAATAAGAGGATGACAGAGTTGAATGAAAGATAGGATGAAGGGTGGATAAGGGAGGAAAATAGTGCAGAAGGATAGATGGAAGGAAGGATGAGTGGATAAAAGGATAGGTGGATAAAGACAGGAGATGGGAGATGGATGTCAAGAGATGTCCAAAAGCATGTAGATATGTTGGCCTGTATATTTCTCATCAAGATCTAGAGGAGGATGGAGGAAGTGAAAAGGACAAGACAGGATATGGATGGTAGCCAAAAGGAACTGCCCCCAAGTGTGAAGAGAAACTAGATGGAGGAACTATGCATGATGCCTATTTACCAGGTTTTCATCATGGTACTTGTCCAAGGTGATTGTTTGCCAAGTTTTCACCAATGGACAAAATGATTTCTCTTTCTTTTTTCTTTTTCTTTTTTCTTTTATGTTTTTCTTTTGGTGTTGATCATGAGATGTTGGTACAAATTTATGTGGGATGAGTGACTTAGGAAAATGTAGGTATGAGATAGTTATGTGGGGGGAGATATGTGAGATAGGGGATATGATAGTTGGAAGTATTTAGATAAAATGATGGAAAGTGAGTGGGATAGGGGGATGCTGTCAGGATCAACATTGGCACATTTTGTGAGGGATGTGGGAAGAGTGAATGTGAAGCATAGGGTACCTATGGATGCGATGTAGGAATCATGGTGTATGTGTCTAAATGTTGACCTCTAAATCAGCCACAACACAACATAGTCATTGCTTAGTCGTTGAATCATGAAGATGAACATGAATTGTTCATTCCAATATATCAATCAAATTGACCTGTTGCCTCCTATTTAGTTGGGGTGTTTAATTACTCTCAGAATGAGAGCCAATAACCATAGACCATTGCTAAAATGGAGGATTTGAAAGCTTTGAAAATTGAAATGAAATTAATTCTATATGAGACATGCAATTGTAATCTAGGAATGAAGATGTAGATTTTAAGCTAAGAAACTTGAAAAAGATAACATAATTAAGCTACTTGATAGTAAAAAAGCTAAATTGAGATGAAAAATGCCATTAAGCTAAATGAATTTACACTAAATATGCAATAAAATCTTGGAAATATGAGAGAATTGAGACAATAATTCACTATAGTTTTGGTACTCTAAAATTGTCCTCTTCAAATGAAGGAAAGAAGGTCCATAATATAGAAAATCCCGAAGAGAGGAGGAAGAGTTTCTTCGGAAGAAACAGCTGACTCTTCATCTTCATGGAGGAAGGTGAGACAAATATGAAGGAATTATTTAATTAAATAAATGAATTATTGCCACATGGGTGGCTTTTCACATTGTTTGAATTATTAATTTCAAGTGAGGATAATCCATTCAAATAACCAAATAATATTTAATTCCCTTGATGTATTAGCTAAAGGGGGTGGGATTAATTTAATTTAAAAGCACTTAGGACTTTAGAATTAAATTAATTAATCATAGGGATTTTTAGCTAATAAATCTTGAAAATTTAGGAATTAAATATAGTGTAAGATTTATGCAAATTTAGGATTTTTGCATTTGAGACTAAGTCAATTAAAGACAATTAGGAAGGAGAATTTTCCTAGTACAATAGGACTTTGATGACCAAAATTGATTAGAATTGTAAGGTGCCAATTTTGGGGTATACATTTTTCCCCTCTTTGAATTGATGTGCGAGCAACGCATTGATTCAAAGATTAGTCTGATGTGATAGATGAAGATTTTGGGAGTGTAGGTTAGGTTTCCAAGACACCAATCAGATCGAGAAGCAAAACCATCTTTAGAATGAAGCATGATTCTCTGAAGTCTAAGTTAGATTGCAAAGACAACAGTCCAAATACCAATTGAGAGAAAATTGAAATTGGGGTTAGATTTCCCCAATGTCCACTGATAGCTGATGAAGATTTAGGACTATCTCTAGAATCAGGGTTAGATTGCCCCAATACGAAGGTTAGCCCTCTGAGATCTGAGTTAGGTTGCCCAGATAATGGTCGAAAAGAGCTTTTGAGAACCATCTTTAGAATGAAGCATGAATTTAAGGAATTAGGGTTAGATTGCTCCAATACCCAATGGGATTTCAAGAATCATCTCCATAATGAAGCTTGATCCTTGAGGATCCTAGTTAGATTGCTCAAATACCTAGAAAGATAGATGACAAGATGACAAGATGCAAGGCATCAGGATGCCCCTAGAGATTCAAGATCATGGAATATCCAATTTTGACCATAAGGTATGAAACATTGAATATGCCCCAAGTGATGAGATGCCCCTAGCAATGGGGACTTTTGATTCAGATCAGACTGAATCAAGAATGATGCAAAAAGATTCAATGATGCAATCATCCTGCGCCCTCGAGAGTGAAATCAAAAGATGACACAATAGAAAGATGATAAAAAACAAAATATTGCAGATAGAAGTAAGATCAAAGATCCAAAGGAATTTAGAGATAGATCAAGAGAAGGCAGAATTGATTTAGAGTGATTGGGAGGTCTTGTTGACTAGGTTTGACCATAGTTGACCAAGTTTGACCAAAATTAACTAGAGTTGTCTTTGATGAAAAGATTGTAGAAGCTGAGAAAATGATGACAAGAGATGATTCTGAAAAGAAAGTGATGTCAGCAAGTTGACTACACAAGCGTTAGAGAATGTCAGTCCCAAAATTTTAAAACATGATTTTGAGCTGCTCAGGAGTGTCAGATTTTGATTTCAAACACAAAAATGGATTCAGAATGGTTGATTTAGCCAAGGGTGCAATTTTTGCGGAAAACAAAGCACTTTTGAAAATTAGGTAAAAAACTATATAAGGCCCGAAGAGGTCATTTTCAAATCATTTTTCACTTTTGACTTTAGAGATGGCGAGGGCCCAGGTTGATATTGATAGCATTCCCATGCATACACATCGATTCAAGCACTCCCGACGACACAGCTGGCCACCATAGTATTATGTACCTGTAAGTAATCAAAAAGCCATCTTGCATTTCATGTGTTTATCAATTTTTAGATCTTTTAGCATGCTTTTAAAGATTTTAAGTCCAATTAGATCAATTCTCGCGTGAGGGAATAGTTTCCTCACACCGGCAAGGTCGCCCCTCGTATGAGAAATTGGTTTCCTCACACGGGGTCCCTTTGCAAGCTCGCACAAGGTGCATCACGATGCCGCATGAGATTTCATCCCTAGTGATGAAATCTCATGCGAAGAGAGATCCTGTCTCGCATGAAATAGAAAAATCATGCAGGAAAAGAGTTTCCTTGCATGGGAACTACTTGTAGTCCAAAAAGTTTCCATCCAGTATGTTGCAGAATCAGCCAATTAGAATTCCTCAAAATTGTGTTTAGTATAGATCCATAGCTTCATGTGTTGTTATTGCTTTGAAAAATCATCATGTTGAGATACTGATCAAATGTCATCACTTTCTTTCCAGGTTGACTTCCCCGATATTGTGTTCTGGTCTCACCATCTTGTCATAAGTGGGCTTATGCAGAGACTGACTGATGCTGAGGGTGCCCATCTCGATGGGATAGGACTATCATATCTATGTGATGTACCTGAGATTGAGGTAAATCATGGTCTATTATGTGCGCTTGTTGAGTGTTTCCATTCGAAGATGAACACTTTTCATTTTCTGTAGGGGATATGACAGTCACCCCTGAGGACATATATAGGATCTTGAGAGTACCATTCCATGGGTCTCGCATGGAGTATGATACCTAGCCGAGGAAAGGCACACTTGCATTGAGAGATATATTTTAGGATGATCTAGTGATGGGTTGATCCATCTCTTGGGATGATCTGACAAGTAGGTACGGTGTAGGACACACATTGGCAGTCGTCTTGGCGATGTTCTTGAGTTACCACCTGGTGCTGGATTGGGGTCAGCAGGGATTGGAGAATGGATTGGGACTCATGCTGTAGTGGATGTAAGCCATGCCAACAGTGAGGTTTAGATGGGGTGAGTGCATGCTCAAATAGATGTACCATGAGATGCATGAGATCATGTATCAGAGTGCACAGACCATGGCGGTAGGAGTTGTGGTTCTACAACTCTGGGCCTAGGAGAAAATTCCTGTATGTCGATCGATTTTCCATGATACTCGATAGCCCCTAGAGCCATACATTTATAGGTAGGTAGGTCTGATGACTTAGCTAGCGCTGGGTAAGATAGATCAGTGGCAGGGACAGCTAGATGATATGGTAGTAGTTATATGGAGGCCATGGATAGCTACTAAGGTTTGGGATGATGCATGACACAAGCTACTGCATATGTTTTGCTCGCTTCCTTTGATCAGGTGCACCATCAGCGTCATTAAGCACTTCTTGCTGACACGGGTCCTACGATAGTTTGGGAGACCACAGGATGTCTCCCAAGAGTATTGCACATATGCCTGATTCGTCAATGAGATGAAGAAGGGTTGGCAGCGACAACTAGACTGAGGCAAGAGTATGATAGATGCACAAGTACCACCAGCTAGGTGGGACTATTTAGTAGGGGTGAAAAATGAAGGGATGACACCTGCATACAAAGATCACATCTTGGCTCACCCATTCCCAAGATTCACAGATCCTGTTGGCATGGGCCAATAGGTACAATAGGTAGTACAACTTCCACCAGAACAATAGGTACTACAGCTGCCACCACAACAGCCACAACAACTAGCATAGCCACCACCATAGTAGGTACCACCACAATAGAGAGTACTATGACCAAGGACTTGGTAGATTCCCCTTCCTCCTAGACATATGGGAGCAGACGCAGGTGCAGGGAGTAGTGGAACTTAGGACAGGTCCACTGGGTAGAGGACATGCAATATCTCTAAGTAGGGGGAGGATACTAATATGGCCAATCCACAGGTAGGAGGACACATGGAATAGTTACAAGAGGCTCTTAGGAAGAGCCGGGAGAGAGTGAGGCAGGTACAGAGGGAGCAGGATGACTATCGTACATAGGTGGTCATCCAGGAGACTCAAGTGGCCAAGCAGGATCGAGAGATCTAGGGACTATAGGAGGCACTGGATAGAGCACAAGTAGAGGTGAGACATGAGGCTTCTTAGTCAACCTATTATTATGTTGCATACATGATCGTATTTCTTGAGGTAGCAGACCAGGTTCCACCATTTTCATAGTATGCTGGGGCACGAGCTGCTCCACAGGGACCACCTCCGCAGGCACCACCACAGGAACCTCCTCAGTAGCAGGCCATGCCACCTCCTCCACCTCCTCTTGGTGGGAGTGGCTAGATGAGACATTTGATACATATTGTACCACCATTTTGATATACTATGCTCGAGTAGAACCATTTGTACACTTGATCGATTGATATATATGAGCTCAATTTTGTCATCATTGTACTTCTTTATATATTGCTTTAAAATTGCATGTCTTGTGAGATGTTTCCTATATGATTAGATGTATGGATTAGAAATGTATGTCATGGATGAATATGCAAATATTTATGCACATGTTTTATTGATGTATGAATGAATGTAATGCAATGATAGATGTTATATGGATAAATGTTATGTATGATTTTATTTATGCTTATAATGGATGCACATGTTTATGGATATGTAAATGCAAATGAATGTATGGAAATGCACTTTTGTGGAAATGAATGTAATGCAATGAATGCAATGGTACTAATCATCTCATGCAGGAAAATTGCAATATATGATAGGTACTAACCAAAAGAATATGAATAAAGATTGAGAGCACAGATCGGACACTTGTGTAGTCAAGAGGAATCCGGGACAAAAGATGAGAACCTTAGAAGAATGAGAAGACAATGAAGAGAGCACCAAAACTATCACTATGCAAGCTTAAAATGT
Source organism: Thuja plicata (assembly GCA_018584345.1). Classification (NCBI taxonomy): domain Eukaryota; kingdom Viridiplantae; phylum Streptophyta; class Pinopsida; order Cupressales; family Cupressaceae; genus Thuja; species Thuja plicata. Next base: position 169,867 of record MU223739.1, read on the forward strand.
GAATGCAAGCCTAAGCTAAATGTAACCCTAGGACTTGGTTGTTGGACTTATCACATAATTATCATCATCAATTTTTGGAACATCGGAGTCGATACAATTCTTATTGGCACCAATGCAACCATAAGAATATGAATATGAATTTCATCAGATAAAATGTAGGAAATGAACATAAGTGCCAGGGCATAAAAGACAAGATGACCTGAACATTGTTTCTAGTTTGATATAGTAAGAGTACACAAGTAAACAAACAGAGCAATAACAGTCAAAGAGATAGTTCCAACCTCCCCTTGGTGTACAAATAAACAAGATCAAGGGATGTGAGGCTTTCCCACCTTAATGCAGAAGCTCTTATCATATACACCCTATTTATTTGACGCTATCGGATCATCAAAACCACACCGACAAGCAGTAGACAGAAAATATCAATAAAATTCATGAGAACAGAAAACATACAAAGAGATTCAATCATAGCTCAGCATGTTTCAAAGTTTACGAATGTGCATGTGTTTTAGGGGTGTTGAAAAACACCATTGTGCTTGTGAGTGCGATGTGTTTGATGGCTATCGAGAGATGTTTATGTGGCGATATCCAATGTATGTTGATAGTGTTAAAAACATTGTTTGATTGGGGTGTTGAGAAACACCAGTTTGTGCTAGTAGATAGTTGTCCTTGAGAACTGACAAGATTACTGACTCGAGTGTAAGCCAAAGATGCGATCAAAGTGGGGAGCCATGCCCCCAAGAAATGAACATTGATGACTGACTTGACTCATATAGAGAAAATGAATCCAAGTGGATTGCCCCCAAGTTATGACGCTGGGGTCATGTCAAGTCAGGTGGGATCTTGAAAAGACCCAAAGTGTCGTGAAAGTGACTGAAAGCTATGCACAGACTAAAGTAAAGCATACAAAGAATGAATATGGATAGATAGAGCGTTTAGGTATAACTCCAACTGTAACAGATTGATGTCAAATATGTAGATAGTGAGTTGATGTGAGAAATATCAGTAGTACAGTGATAGTAGGCAGACACAGTGAGAATCACTAGTGACTGACGCGAGAAAGATTCTCAAGTATAAAGATCAGCGTGAGATCTAGGCATTAGTAGGAAGACTTAGTGAGAACCACTGGCAATCGATGCAAAGAGGAGAGAGACTCCAAAAGATAGAAAAATACCCTCTAGACCAAGAAGATGCCCCTGAGTGTGACCAGTTTCAATCCATGTGAAGTCGACCAAAATCTTGAAAATAATTGAGAGTGAAAGCATGAGCAAGCAGACTAAAGCAGGAAAGCAAACTAAAGCAGGAAAGCAGGAGAGAAAATTGCAAGAAAGCTAAGGGATGCCGTGATAGATAGAGCATTGTAGAACAAGAGGCACTTGTTTACCAAGTTTTCACCATCTTGGTAGAAATTCTATTTTTGCGACCATGATGCCTGTTTACCAGGTTTTCATCAATATCACATTTTTCTCTTTTTATTTTTTATTTTTTTGTATTTTTCATTTTTTGATTTTTTTTGTATTTTTTCTGCTTTTCAATTTTTTTTTGATATTATCAAGGCACTTGTTTACTAGGTTTTCACCAGGATAATAGATACATCAAAGCACCTGTTTGCCAAGTTTTCACTAATATGATCATTTTTTCAGGACACTTTGCAATTTTTAGGATTTTCTTAGAATAGAGTATGTACATGAGCATTTATAAGACATATCACCTCTAGAAATTCTTCAGATGAAGAGCATTGATTGGCTCTTTGAGCTGTTCCCCCTTTGTGGTAGAGAGCTGGTAAGCACCAGACCCAAATATTCTAGTGATAACATATAGACCAAGACAATTTGGTTTGAATTTTCCTTTTTGGACCCCCTGCTATTGATGCTTGGGGTTCTCTCTCAGGATGAGATCACCCATTTGGAATTCCCTTGGTCTGACCTTCTTGTTGTAGCTTTTAGATATTCTCTTCTGATATGCTTGGAGATGATTGAACACCACTTTTCAATGTTCATCCAGTAGTTCAAGCTCTTGAAGCTGAGATATTCTGATATCATCATCAGTAATGAGGCCCTTCAAAGAGGCTCACAAGGTAGGAATCTCAACCTCAATAGGAAGCACTGCATCTACACCATAAACTAGAGCAAAGGGCATGGCCCCTGTTGGTGTCCGTATACTGGTGTGGTAAGCCCATAAAGCCAGAGTAATCTAGAGATGCCAGTCTCATCTAGATTTGTGTACTGTACAGTGTAAGATCTTGAGAATAGTCTTATTTGAAGCTTTCACCTATCCATTACCCCGGGGATAATAGATAGAAGACCAGTGCTAAATAATTTTGAACTTAGTGCATAATTATTTTAGATCCTTGTTCTTGAATTTCCCCCCATTGTCAATGATTATTGATGAGGGTACACCATATATGCAAATGATGTAATTCAGTATAAACATGGCCACAGACTTGCCATCAGCTACGATGAGGGGCACTGCCTTGACCCCCTTGGTAAAATAGTCTGTAGCAGTAATGATGTATTTATGTCCCCTTGAAGAAGATGGATGTATTTGACCCACCAAGTCAAAGGCCCACTGCTGAAATGGCCAAAAGCTAATGAAAGGAATGAGCTCCTTGGCAGGAGCATGGATTAGATTTCCATGAAGCTAGCATTGTTTGCAAGATTTAGCAAATTGTATAGCTTCTTTCTCCATATCCGGCCAATAGTAACTAGCTCTAATAAGTTTACGAGCTAGTGTCAAGTTGTTTGAGTGAGACCCACAGATGCCTTCATGCACCTCTACTAATGCATACTTGGACTCATCAGGTTCTAAAAACCTAAGGAGGGTACCATCTAGACTTCGCCTATATAAGTCATTAGCTATGATGACAAACCATGAAGCACTACAGATTAAGTGACATTTCTCATTTTGGGTGTAAGTGTCCAGAATGATCTGGTCACAAAGGTAGGAGTAAATATGGTGGTAGCGGGATGAGTCATGTCTAATGAATGAACAAATCATCTAGGATTTAGGGGAATTATAAGCAAGGTAGCATAACGTCTCCACTAGGAATTCATGTCAGAAGTCATTTTCTGACATTTGTAACATGGAAGCCAGAGTAGCCATGGCATTGACTACTTTATTATCTACCCTTGGAATTTGTTGGAAAGTAATGTGTGCAAAGTATTTCTTGAGATCATCAACCATATTTTTATAAGGCACCAATTTTTCATCTTTTGTTTGGTAGATATCATTCACTTGATTGATAACCAACTGTGAATCTCCAAAGACCTTAGCTCATCAACACGCCATTTAATAGCGATCTTTAATCCATTAATCAAGGCTTCATCCTCAACATTATTATTTGTGCAAGGAAACAACATTCTGTAAGCCTTTGGAAATGAATACCGCTGAGGTGTAATGAATAAGATTCTGACACCTAATCCCTATTGGGTGAATGATCCATCAAAGAACATGGTCCTTACATGATGTGTGAGAAGCATGATGGACTCATCTGGGAACTCGATCCTTAATGGTTGATATTCTGTAATAGGTTCCTTAGCCAACTGATTTGCAATTGCTTGCCCTTTGATAGATTTTCCTTCCACATACTCAATGTCAAATTCACTGAGTATCATGACCTACTTAGCTAATCTACCTGTGAGGGCAGCTTTGTTGAGTAAGTACTTTAATGGATCAATTTTTGCAATGAGCCTTGTAGTGTGAGAAAGCATGTAATGCCGTAATTTTTGGGAAGCGAACACCACCACCAAGCAAGCTTTCTCAATGACAAAATAATTCATTTCATAGGAGACCAACATTCTGCTGATGTAATAGAATGCTCTTTCTTTATTTTTTTGATCTTCTTGGGCCAATAGAGCACCCAGAGATGTTTCTATAGCTGAGATGTATAAGATTAATGGCTTCCCATGAATAGGAGGCATTAATATAGGCAGATTAGCTAGATATCATTTGATTTGTTGAAGACCTTGTTCACATTCTTTATTCCATTCATAGGTCACACCTTTATGTAGAGTTTTAGTAAATGGCTGTGACTTGTCAGCTAGCTGTGAGATGAAGCATTGGATAGACTGAAGCTAACCTTGAAGACCTCTCATTTGACTGATATTGCGAGGTGGGGGCATTTACATGATAGCTTGCACCTTTTCATGATCCACCTCGATACCTTTTGTGGAGATGATATAACCAAGCAATTTTATAGAAGTTACTCCAAATGCATATTTCTTAGGATTGAGACGTATTCTAAACATTTCCATATGATCCAGTATAGGGCCTAGATTAATAAGATGTACTTTCCTATCCATGCTTTTAGCAAGGGTGTCATCAACATAATCCTTCATTGTTTTGTGCATCATATCATGAAATATAGTAGTGACTGCTCTCTGATATGTGGCTCCAACATTCTTGAGATGAAAAGGCATAACATTCCAGTAGAAAGAGCCCCATGCACAAGTGAAAGCAATCTTTTCTTGGTCTTCTAGTGCAATTTTGATTTGGTTGTAGCTAGAGAAACCATCCATTAGGGAGTACATTTTGTACCCTGCTGTCATATCCACAATCATATCAATGTTGGGTAGTGGGAAGTCATCTTTTGGACATGCCTTGTTTAAGTCCCTGAAGTCTGTGTAGACTCTAATAGATTTGTCATGCTTCAACACTGGGACTATGTTGGAGATCCATTTTGCATAATTAATTGCTATGATGAATCCAACTTTTAGGAGTTTCTCTAATTCTGCCTTGACAAGTAGAGCCACATGTGGATGCATTTTTCTGAGTTTTTGCTTAACTAGTTTTACTCCAGGAGCTATTGACAGGTGATGCATGATAAGATCATGATCTACACCAGGCATGTCAGGTGATGCATGATAAGATCATGATCTACACCAGGCATGTCAGGTGATGCATGATAAGATCATGATCTACACCAGGCATGTCAGAGTATGTCCATGAAAAGTTTATCTTTTTCTCTTTGAAGAAATCTGTGAATTCTTTGAGTTCTTCTGCAGACAATGATTTAGCCACATGAATAATGTGTGGATGTTCTTCTATACCCAAATTTACTGGCTGAGTTAGCTCAATTAGCACCGATGATCATTCTTGGAAATGACTTGAAAGTGCATCAAGTATCTCATCCTCAGGCACCTCAGAGAGGTTTTCACCTTTGGATACGTCTATTCTTTTTACTTTTTTCAGCTCTGATACTATCACTATGTGGTTTTCACCGTCAGAGTGCCTATTTTTTTCCTTTTGATTTTATGACTAAGATACTTGATATCACCTTTGGTCATGCTGACACTGTCTTCACTAGTGGAGGATGTTATAGGTTCAACATCATGAAGATAACAGGCTAGAGCATAGCCATTTTGGAATGTGAGGACTTCATTGGATGAGGAAGGGGAATTCCAATCTATTAGCTTGGGATGTTGAAGTGAGAGAGAAGTGACAGGTTCAAGTGCATTCACGGTATAATCATCGAAATCACAGACTAGTAGGCTGAGACCTAGAGAAATCTCATCCAAAGGTGTATTTGAATCCCTTTGACTCCTAGAAACCATAGTAGAAGACATGTTAACATCTATGGGATTAGACTCATTAGACCTTACACTAGACCCTTTACCTATGTCGAGAAGGTTTTCAGATGTATGTGTAGTATCAACATTCCTATCAAAGGATCCTTCTGAAAGACTATCAAACTCATATTCTTGGGAATCTATGTCCGAACTCTGACTGGGATGTTTTCACCATTAAGGTTTGAGAGTTCTTGTGACACTAGCCTATTCTTGCACAAACTGCTCTTGAAACTGTGATGTTATATAACATTCACCCTGGAAACCAGGGTCTTGTGACACTTTCCATTGTTCGTATGTCAGATGAGTGAATAGAACAATGCCATTGGAGTCACTACTAGCCTTGGCTATACTGACATGTGTTATGACGTCACCTGGCTTAGTAAAGAATGCTGTTAGATCTAGAGGAATAGGATAAGGAAAGTAATCCTCGTCAGATCTATCCTCTATGGTGTTAACTGTAGCCATGCCCTCAGGTTCTGGTTCTGGTCCAGGTTCAAATTCAGATACAAATTTGTTAATCCCTAGATGGAACAAGATCTTCTTGAAGCCTAAACCAGTTGTATCTTTCATCCTTTGACTTGTAGATTTAATAGGTTCAACTAGCCCATTACCATTCATCCCTATTGGACCACTCCCTTTGTACCCAAAGCGTTTCATGATTTTAAGACTTTCACTATTGGGATCTAGTTCATGAGTTGGGGTAGTCTGTTTAGATATGTCCTTTCCTTTGTAAAGCCAAGATTTAATAGCTCTTTCCTCATCTTCATCTTCTAATGGTGTTGAATCCTATACAAAGGCACCATCATAAACTATTTCAGGAGGAGTAGTAGAAGATTTATTAATCTCAAAAGGTCTCCTGTAAGAATGAGGAGATGGAGGTAGAGCTGCTAATGATAGCATAGGTTCTATTTGAAACCCCCCATGCCTATGTATTTGATCTTCAAAGTCTATTCCATGTCTCTAAGCTTGGAATCATATAATTCTGTGGATTCTCTATTAGTAGGAACAAAACTATCAGTTGATTGTGTGAGCGTATTACAAGAATGGCCCATATTAGTAGGAACTATCACTTCTATGCCATGGAAAGGAAACTTGATGCACTGATGATACATAGAGGGAACTACTTGCATTTCATGGATCCATGGTCTTCCCAACAGTATGTTATAAGAAAGAGGAATGTCCAACACTTGAAAAGTGACATCTCTTTCAATAGTTCCAACCCGAATGGGTAGCACAACTAAACCTTTAGAATTTCTTTATTCTTCATCATAGGCTTTGATAGTAATTTTCTTGTGGGAATCTATGCAATCTTCATCATAGCCTAGTTGAGTGAGCAAGTGAGTAGAGAAGATGTTGAGGCCAACACCATTATCAATAAGGATGCGGTAGACAAGCTTTTGGCCAATCATGACCTCTATATGCAAAGGGGCGTTATGCGGGTGGCTGAACGAATGGTCATCTTCTTCTAAGAAAGACAGACAATGTGGTGAAGTCAAGTGACCCACTATAGATTGAAATTGATCAAGATTAATGTCTTTGGGGATGTTAGCCTCTGCAAGGGCTTTATCCAGAATCTTCCTGTGAGCAGGTGAGATCTTCAACAACTCAAAGATGGTTATTTGAGTGTTGGTTCTTTACAGCTGGTCTAGAATGCTATAATTAGTAGTAGGAGGTGTAGGGACCATTTTTGTGGTCTTATTGGTAGGTACAACAATAGCTTTATCCATGGGTTGCTTTAGTGTGGATGTAGTAGCAGGAGGGTCAGGACTCTTGAGAGTGATCTTAGCGCAGGATCTGGTAATGACGTTTGTGCAATCCTAAGATAATTCAAATTTAGATGAGTGAGACCCAGGGCCTCTCAAGAAAAATGGGGTCTTAGGCTTAGGAGCATCCCCACTCCCCTTGGTAGTAATCACATCACAATACTCAACTTTGACAAGTTCGATCATGTTGATGACATTGTCATTAGTGGTATGCGTGTAGTTAACCTTGAAATTGCTACAGGGATAACTTTAAGAAACCCCCTCCTAGGAAAAAGTGTAAAATCCTGGTGAATCATACATTAATTTAGGGGAAATTTTATATTGATGATGGTGAATTTTTTTTCCAAATTAGGAAAATAATATAAAGGCGTAGGTGATTTTTTCCCTCCCGAATGAAAATTCCATAAAATCCTGGCGAATTATAAATTAATGGGGGGAAAATATATAATATATGAGGTGAATTATTGTCTTGTGAAGGTAAAAAAAATATTTGTACTGGTGATTTTTATGTGTTGTTTTAAAATATACTTATTTTATTGGCTAATCTATCATTAATTATGGGAAAAAAAAATATTTTATTTGGCAATTTTCAAAAGATGGGACTCATCAATGCGTCATGTGGGCCAATGCCAACTAATATTAAATCTCTTATTTGAGACCATTTGATTATCCTAGATCAATGGCTGAGGTTTAATCTTGGCCCAATTTTGGCCGAATTTCATGAAGGAAACAAAGTTTTCCAAGAAGTCACCTGAATAATGACACGTAACATAATAATTAATGCAACGTCCCTCAAATATTGCTTTTATTTGTTGTGAATATAACTAATCACACATTGGACACATAAACTAATTAGATATTGTTAAATGTATTATTTGAGACCATTTGATCATCATAGATCAATGGCTGAAATTAAATTTTAGGCCAAATTTTGGAAGGAAATTGACTTCTGCAGGAAGTCACCGGAATGATGACATGTATCAAGCCTTAAAAAGTGCACCATAACCATGATCATTGATTACTACTAGTTATTTTTTGATGTGGATGGTGGATAGTGCAACTGCAACTTGTAACTCATAACTTGAAAAGAAATAAATGCCTTGTCAGTGACATTCTTTAACTGTCAATAGTACACATGCATTTATCAGAAAATTTATGGGAAAGATTTACATTTAGATATGAAAGATTAAGGACAGTCAATTTAAATCTATCACATGCATAATACGCATAATGAATTTATGGAAATTGCATTAAATATGATTAAAGAAAGCATAATTATTAATTGCTAAGTATCTGTGATCACTACTATCAATCAAGGGGTCGGGGCTATTTATAGACAATCTGGTTTCTTTATTTTTCATTTTTCTTTTGGTAGATTAAGAGTCAGAGCTACTGGTGGCAGTGGTAGAAATTTTGCCTCTGGTTTTAAGGTTTAGGTTTTTAGGTCTTTAGGCTTTCGAGAATTAAAGATAGATACACCAATCTGTTTGAGATGCACATCCCTAGATGACCAGAGGTCTGTTTTGGGCAATGTCTCAGAAGAAACCTCACTTCTGTTTGTAGGGAGGTTGGTGGCGACACTTTTATAAATTTTGCTGTGTTGATGTTATTGGGTCAAGAGTTCCTTGAGAATGTCAATAGATACCATGTCTACATGGACATTACATCCCAATTTTTTGCGTCTCTCCTCGACCTCAAAGGACAGAAGGTGGATATGCTAATGCTGTTGAGGAAGGTTTTTAAAGAGAAATTCCTAAAGGACGATGTCAATGTTGCTATTTTTTTAGAATTAGGGGTGGGGATCCCTTGGCCAAGAGATATACACAAGCTGTTGGTGCTGGGAAGAAATGTGGCTAGAGAACCCTTTCTATTGAACCTCAATGATGAGTAACTAACGCAACACAAGAAATGGGCACAACTAGGGAGGGATTTTATCCAGAAATGGTTTTAACTTGATGAATTCGATGAGTCAGACTACACATGGCTTGATGAATTCTCAGAGATTATCCTCTCTGGAAAATTATACTCAGAAAAAAGGGAAGATGAAGATCCCTGATTCCCTAGTTTACCCATTCCCGTTACCCTTGTTTTTTGACAATGGACATGCAAAGTTTCACTTTTTCTTATACCGATAAGAAGTTGCCTAGTAGGTTTCTATTTTTACTGTACGATGTAATTTTTGAAAAAAAATAAAAAAAATTTCCAAGTTCGTTTCAAATTTCTTTTTATGGGTACAAAAAATGATTCTTAGACTTCTCTGTGATTACAATATTTTAATTAGTTTCTTTACTTTTGTATTAGACATTTAAGTATATGCTTAAGCGATGGATTAGTACTTCCATTTTTTAAATTTGAAGACTGAGATTCTAAATTTTTAAAATGATTAAGTTTCTTTATCAGTCCATAGCAAGTTTCTATTTTTAATTTGCCAATGTGTCATATCGATGTATGATTATAAGATAGAAATAACTGAATTAAAATCTAAATCTGACTACACTGTAAAACTAAACATTTAATAACATTTATTAAATGTAATAACTAATAAGCTAAATTTGTAATTTAAAATGATTAAGTGACACTCACACATGTCCTAGTCACATCAAATGACAAGCCAAAAGTTAATGGGACCCGCGATAGTGTGACAGTGCCAAAGACCGTTGGATGAGCACAGATTAATGGTGTGTGGTGTATTTCAGACCGAAAGGAAAAATAAACCCCATTTCTGCAAACCTATTCCAAAATAATGTAAATAAACCCAAATCACAGTCATAGAATAAGTATCACTTACCTTTGCCTCAAATTAAAATGCAGCAATGCAATTGCGACTCGCCAATGCAGTATTGACTTTGAGTATACAGTTCCACTCAATAGTCTGAAACTTTTGAAACTTCACTATGATCAAATATAGATATATCATAGAGATATCAAATTTTTTTTATACTAATCCTTATTCAAAAAATTTGGTGGGAGGTATTAGGTATACAAATATTTGGGCAAGCCCGCGTAATTATAACACGTCTTTTTTTATTTCTGAGGTGATTATGGGTCATCCAATACCTTCCCATGATTAATAAAGTTGGCTACATTACGTCGGTTAGAGGCATGCATCCATAAAATTCTAGGCGAATATAGACCGTCGATTTGGGGTCACTTAGAAATTATAGGCGAATGTTGTAAATTTAAGGGGACCAAAATTTATATTCTATTGGCGATAATGTGTAAGAAATGGAAAAATTAAATAAACTAATGGGTGATGGGCCTGGACTTTGGACCCAATATTAATAAATGTCGGGTGATAGGGTCAATCCATTACGTGAAAAATATTTGCCAATTCTGGGGTCGCCAACATGCAACATTCGCCAAATGGTGAATAATCACCACTAAAGTTTTCACTGCATTGTTGTTGTTAGTGTTGGAAGACTCACCTTTCTCATGAGGAGGAAAGGGATCTTTAAATGCCTGGTGATCTGAATACTTATTATGATTATCTATAACAATATCACCATTATCAATCAAATCTTGGACCTTATGGTGCAACTGAAGACAAGTAGAAGTCTTATGACCCTTGTTCTGGTGATAGTCACAGTATGTGTTGTCGTTCCACCAATGGGGTCACAGTTGCGGATCATATGGACGCTTATCCAAAGGAGTGAGAACTTTTTTTTGCACCAAATTCTTGTAAACTACATCAAGCAGTTCTCCCAAGGAAGTGAATTCATGCTTGGGTTGAGGGGCCCGAGGTTTGTTGGTAGAGAATTTGGAAGGCGAATGAGTGTTTTTTGCAGCCTTTTCAACAGTTTTGATCACTTGTATGCTAGAAGTAAGATTGAAAAATAATTTTGAAGGAGCCGGGGTCACATTATCAACCACTCCATCATTCACAACATCCCTATTCTTGTTGACAAACTTCCGTTTATCTTTGTTGGAAGAGGAGGAACCTTATTTGTTGTCTTTGTACAAAGTCAATTCCCCTTTCTTAACCATAAATGCCTCTATCCTCACAACTTGCTTAATCATGCTGTCAAAATTGAGGGGACCTTGAAGTTGTACCTGATACCCAAAATCAGGAGTGAGATCATCCAAGAAGATGTCGAGTTTCTTAGATTTAGGTATTTTACGAGGATACTTGATGCAAAGCTGTCTCCATCTCTGGAGAAATGTCAGGAATGGATCCCATTGTCTCTGCTTGAGATTGCAAAGGTCCCTGATGTTGATGGGATGCTGTATGTTGTGAGAATAATGCTGGATAAAGAGATTTGTGATCTCATCAAAATTCTTAATGCTGGTGGGTAGTCAAGAAAACCACTCCATGGTAGGTCCACCCAGACATTGGGGAAAGAGACACATTAAATAAGTTTGATCATGAATGAAGTCCATAGATAGGGCCCCAACTTCTCTTAGATGATCCTGAGGATCGGTGGTACCTAGATATTTATCATACTTAGAGAGTTCTACACCCTTGAGAAAAGGTGGCATATGAAGAGTCCTATGAAAAGGAAAAGGATAGATGCTCTCCATCATGAATTGTTGTGCGGGTTTGTCCTTATCCTTTACAAGTTGGCTAATTTGGTTTTACATATCTTGAATCATCTTTTTCAATTTGGTAGTCTCAGTCTCTTCCTCTTTAGTCACAAGTGTTTCCACTTTGAAATCTGGGGGTAGCTTAACTCCTTGGTTTTCCAATTCTAGAAAATATTTCTCTTTATCTTTTGCAAGGAGAATTTCCATCATCTTGATGAGATCCTTAATAGATTTTGCAGTATATATTTCATTTTGAGTTATCAAATCATCATCATTACTGATGATCTCATAAATGCTTGGGTTCTGATCTTGACTCTGGTCATGTGGAGGAGGGCGATGGTGATGCTGATCACCTTGTTGACCCTGATCATTTTGAGATTGGTCATGGACCTCGCTATATTGACCTTGTAGGAAATTGAAAGGGCTTCCCATGTTGTTGATGTGGGATTGTGCTGTGTGCACAGGTTTAGTGTGAGTGTGTGTATTGAGCTAAGAGTTCGTGACCAATGTAACTTTTGGCAGGTCAAAGGGGTCGATGGGTTCAGAAGGATCAATAGGTTCACAAGGATTGATAGGAACAAAAGGATTGGTATGGTCAAAAGGATCAATAAAGTAGTGAGGATTTTCAATAGGGTCGACCCAAGTAGGTGACCTTCCAAAGTTTTGTTGATATGGAAGAAATGAGTTCTATTGATCTTGAAACAATGGTTCAAGTTGTCTTTGAAACAAGGGATTATAGCATTGCTGAAACACCAGTCTCTGATTCAGACTAGGATCTATATTGAATGGAAAGGAGGAACTTGAGGATCTCTCTTGACTATCAGATTGAATAATAGGTTCAGAATGACCTCTTCCTTGATTATGAGATCTACCTCTACCTATTCCAGAATCACGAATGGGAAATATGTTGTCGCTTCTAGTTGTAATAGGCATAAACGAAGATGAAACAAGAGAGGACTTAGGATCCAACTTAGAACTCTATCTCTAGAAATAGTGAAAAGGAGATAAAGGCTAGAACAACCAAGATGTGAAATGCACCCAACATGAATCATCGAGAGTATGGCTAGAATAGCCGAGATGTAAATATCACATTGCAAGGTACAAAATCACAGAAATGTAGGACAGAGAACAAAGAGAAAAAATGAGTTTGAGAAAGAATTGGTTAGTTCACAACTTGAGACAATCAATTTTAGACTACAGACAACAAGGAAACATGCAATTAGATCTCAGAAAAAAATCAGATCGGGAAAAAAACTCATTAGTCAACAGGAAATAGCTCACTATTTTAGGACACCAAAGTACAGATTCACATGGGAAAGTGCTGGTTCACATGAGGAAATTCTTAACTATGCACGATAAAATGAAAGCCCGTGCAAGGAAATGCTCAATTTCTGGAATCTCACGCAAGAAAACTCTAGGTTTTGATAGATTGACTCAGTTTTTGAGACAAAAGTCAGATTTTGAGACACAGTCAGGACTGTTATCTGATAGAATTTCTAGATTTAGGATAGTTTTATGACAGTTTAGATCAACAATCTGAGTTTGAATGTGACAAGCAATCGTTAACAAGCACAAAGTTTTGATCAAACAATAGTGACGCAAGAAGTAGTCACAAACAGTTCTACCAAGGACAAGGCAACTTGGTAGAATCATGGGAGTCTTTGTTTAATCATGATTGGATAGTTTAATACTTGAAACAAGCACTTAGTTATCCCTACAAAAAAATGGCAGAGAAGACAAAATTTGTGCCTCACTGGCTTATGTCTATGCGCGCACCTCACACAGCTGTGTCACCCCCTAGAGGGCCCCGTGTTTTTGGTGTTTCCAAGGAATAAATAATATATGTTTGAAGGTTACCCTTAAAGTAGGGGCTAGCATCATATACCACTTCAAGCATCCAGGTGCATACCTATGTTGAGAATCTAGGGGAGAGATTCTTCCCCCTCCCTGCGCAAAGATTATGTCTTCTTTCAAAGGTGATTCAGGTAGGAAACTAACTAAGAAAGTTTTTAGTGAGATTCCATTCATAATAACCTTTGGTGTCCTTGATACAGGGCTTGGACCTCACAGCCACACCAACACTTGAAATTCATACACACCCACAAGCAGGACTGGGAGCGGTGCCGCTCAGTACAACAGACAAGGCTTTCTCAAGATGATAGTCAGATTCATGAGAAAGAAGTTACCATGGATTTGGAGTCTTTGGAATTGACAAAGAATACTTTATTATAGTGAGGTAGAATCACCGATGATAGGTGTGTACTCACTTTGGTCATTCCCAGAGGTTCAACTTTTGGAAGGTCCTCTAAAGTTGACACAAAACTTGGCTCGGATTTGAGGGTCAGATTTTATGATTCTCTCAAAGAGAGAAGAGCATACTTCTCTACCTCTTCACCTTACCCAAACACATAAGAAATATTCATCACTAAGATAACTCTCCTCCAACCAATTCAGAAGTTTTTGGCTTTCTGATTCTATCAAAGAGAGAAGAGCATAATCCCCTGACAAGTGAATGTGCTAAAGGTTTGTTAACTTTCCTTGCTTCCCTAGGTCTCCATCATGTTAGCAATGTCTGGGTCTTAGATTCATCCATGGGCATCACTTCCATGTAACGAAGATCCTATTCCCCTATTTTGCTATCAAGATTCCCAAGAAATTTTAACAAGGCCCTAGTTATACTATGTGATGAAAGCACACAACATTTTAAAATGATCTTCAACAACTGTCTAGCAAGAAAACCGTTAGCAAGTTTATGACTTCGTCAAGTGACCTGCAGCCCACTATTATGTTGCCAGAGAAATCAGAAAGATAAAAAATAGCAACATGTGAAAATAATTAGGAAAATAGTACTAGTAATTGCAGAAACTGTGAAATTCCAGAGACTGTCACCAAGTCTCTCGCGAGGAAGTACAAGGCTTTGTGTGAGAAAATGCAATAGCTGGCACGAGAAAGTGCTTTGTTATGCGAGAGATTGCTAATTAAAGCACAAATTTGTGTGGTACGCTCAGAATTCTCATGTGAGAATCCGTACACAGATAAGTACAGACGTACAACAAAGTACAAAATTTTATCAGAAATTTTTTTCGAGAGTGAGGTCAAAAACTAATTTTCTGCTCCATGGTGGGTGCCAAAATGTATGTGTCTGAATGTTGACCTCTAAATCAACCACAACACAACATAGTCATTGCTCAATCATTGAATCACAAAGATGAACATGAATTGTTCATTCCATAATATCGATCGAATCAACCTATTGCCTCCTATTTAGTTGGGGTGTTTAATTACTGTCAGAATGAGAGCCAACAACCATAGACCATTTCTAAAATGGAGGATTTGAAAGCTTTGAAAACTCAAATGAAATTAATTCTATATGAGAGATGCAATTGTAATCTAGGAATGAAGATGCAGATTTTAAGCTAAGAAACTTGAAAAAGATAACATAATTAAGCTACTTGATAGTAAAAAAACTAAATTGAGATGAAAAATGCCATTAAGCTAAATGAAATTACACTAAATATGCAATAAAAGCTTGGAAATATGAGAGAATTGAGACAATAATTCACTGTAGTTTTGGTACTCTAAAATTGTCCTCTTCAAATGAAGGAAAGAAGGTCCATAATATAGAAAATCCTAAAGAGAGGATGAAGAGTTTCTTGGGAAGAAACGACCGACTCTTCATCTTCATGGAGGAAGGTGAGACAAATATGAAGGAATTATTTAATTAAATAAATGAATTATTGCCACATGGGTGGCTTTTCAC
>MU223739.1:185527-196713 GCA_018584345.1 Thuja plicata
CCAAATAATATTTAATTCCCTTGATGTATATTAGCTAAAGGGGGTGGGATTAATTTAATTTAAAAGCACTTAGGACTTTAGAATTAAATTAATTAATCATAGGGATTTTTAGCTAATAAATCTTGAATATTTAGGAATTAAATATAGTGTAAGATTTATGAAAATTTAGGTTTTTTGCATTTGAGACTAAGTCAATTAAAGACAATTAGGAAGGAGAATTTTCCTAGCACAATAGGACTTCGATGACCAAAATTGATTAGAACTGTAAGGTGCCAATTTTGGGGTATTACACATGGTAGGAAGTTTTGAGACATAAGGACCCAAAATAGATTTTGAATATGGAGGAGAGGAATGCTCGATTAGAGGATTAGTAACCTCAGATGCTATAATGGATTTTTATTTTAGATGCATGTCATCTTTTTGCTTTGGGATCCACATAGTTTTTGGTTTTGCTTCGGTGGGATTTTGTGGCCTATATGATGTAGTGCATTCTTTGATTGGATTTTCTTCTGCTGGAGCATGTCATTTGAAGTGGACATGATAATCTTTAGATTTTGGATCTATAGCTTTATGCATTGTTGATCTGGCATCCAAATTATAGTGAGGAGAATTGGAATAGATATGAGAACTTGCATGAGATGAATGGAATATGGATGGAGTGGTGGAAGTAGAATGGTGGATGGGGTGCATGGGTATGTGCCTTTGTTGATCCTTATTTTGAATGTAAGTGGTGGGATTTTTTTATATGGGATTGGTGAATGAAGGAAGGAGTGGGATAAGATGTGGGATGAGATTTTAAGACATAGGGGCCCAAAAAGGATTGAGAAGATGAAGGAGAAATATGGTAGGTTGTCTTGGGATGCAAGGATGAAAGAAGGGGGATGGCATTATATGCTTTAGAGGGATGATAGGAAGATGTGATGGAGGGTTTGAAAACACTTGTGAAATTTTCTTTAGTTGTACCAAAAGTTGTGGATGAAGGACCTCTAGGTGCGTAACCAATACCAAAAAAGCACGGATGTCTTTTAACCCGAATGGGCTCTAGGGAACCTTGCTCATTTATGCCTACGCCTTTACCTTGAAAATTCCATTTTTTAGCATTTGAGTCAAGGTAGGATAATTTTTAGTTAAGGAACGAGATGTAAGTCCATTATCAGGTGGATGGAAAATGGTGGAGATGGAACTGATTTCTTCTATTTTAAGCGGACCAACGCAGATGAATGTGAGTGGACCAAGGTGATGGAGTAATGGTGGTAGAATAGTTGGAATTGGATTTGTTAAAGGAGAATGAAGGAGAGGGGATGGGATGATATGAGCTTGGCTTAGATGGGGTAATGGATTTAGAGTTGGAGGAGATGGAATGGTAGGATCTTGATGTGAAGGAGTGGATGAATTAGGAAGTGGAGTAGATGGGATGCTTGGATCTTAACGTAGAGAGGATAATGGATCTAGAGTTGGAGTAGATGGATCATGGAATGGATGGAGTGGGATGTTAGGATCTTGATATGGAGTGGAGGGAAAGATACAATCTTCATTCAAGTTAATGGATCCTTCAACATACTTTTGGATAAGATCTTGACATGATTGGATTTCTACAGATGGTGTGATGGGGGATGTATGAAGGGTTTATTCAAATGGAGGAGATAAAAGGATGGGAGATTCTTAAAATGGGTTGGATGGAGGGATGTGTGATTTAATTAGAGAGGGAAGAAGAGTGGATGCGTGAGGTTCATGGGATGAGGTGTTGATAGTGCCAGGAGGAAAAGATGGGGATGGGGATTGGATGAATTCAATGGATGAGGGGACTTCAATGGTGATATGAGATGGAAGAGGATCAAAAAGTATGAGATTTGGAAGGGGAATAATAGTTATGGGAGATGGAAGAGGAATGATGGGTGCGGGAGATGGAAGAGGATAAAAATGTATGGGATCTGGAAGGGAAATAATAGGTATGGGAGATGGAAGATGAGTGATGGGTGCGAGAGATGGAAGGGCTTTATCACAAGTGTTTTCACATGGGGGAGTGATATAACATGACTCATCAATTTTAAGAGATGTATTTTGTGATGGATTCCTTGTGAAACTCCCTGGAGACTTATGTATCGGATGGTGGGAAGATGCTACAAAGAGATAGTTCACATAGGTAGGTGTGGCAATGCCCTGTGAACTTGATTGACTAATAGAAAGGAGAGGAGGGATGGATTGGGGTATGTAATATGTGTTAATGTAGGTAGGAATTGGAGATGGTATATTGGGATAAGATGGGGTATATGGGTAGGATAGAGTGGATGGTAGATTAGCAATAGCATGAGGATCATGGTGATGTTTTGGAAGAAATGCAGGACTAGGATTAGGGATTTGACCATGGGTTGGAGGATAATGAGATGGTGGATTTGGACTAGGAATGTAGTTAGTAGTGCTATTGTGGAAAGACAGAGTTTGAGGCATGACTGTGGGATAATATGGAGGCATGAATGTATAGGAAGGAGATGTGGATGAAGGATAAGATGGGTTTCCCTTGTCAAAGGTATGATAATGAGTGCTAGTGGGTATGTATGGTGGCATGATGGGATAGTGTGGAGGAATGACTAGAGCTTGGAGGATTCTTGGAGAAAGTGTGTTAAGGCTTTCTGTGTATGCATCATGATCAATAAGACCTTCATCATCACTAGAATAGGATGTTGGGGCAAGCTTGCTAAGATTTTCAAAGTATGCATCATGATCAACAAGACCTTCATCATCACTGGAATAGGATAAAAAAATGATGGGGTATGATCGAGGAACAATTTGAGTTTGGATGGTATTTGGAGCAATCTTGCTAAGCTTTTCAAAATACGCATCATGATCAACAAGACTCTCATCATCACTGGAATAAGATAAAGATAAGGAATAGATATGAGAACCAAACTCATCATAATAGATTTGTGACATGGCACTTTTTTGATGAGTTGATTAGGGAGGAACGATGGAGATGGGTGGAAGATTTAAGCTCAAATTAAGAAGAAGGACTAAATTTGAAGAAGATGGAAAGGGATGGGGGGGTGAAGATGACTCTATTAGCCTAGGATATGGGGAAAAAGAAATGACCTGAATTTCTTGTGTTTGACAGAAATAGATATGAGCTCATTTTGGTAATGTTTGAGGATTAGGTAGTGACTACAACAAGTGTGCCTTGGATTGTTTTGTTGTTTGGAACAAGAGATGAGTTTTTGGAAATTGTGAGCAAACAGTCTCGCAAGAGGTAAAGCAACCTTGCAAGAAGCATAAAATGTCGATCTCCTTGGAAAAAGGACTTCAAAACTTTAAGATTTGTGTATGTTCAAGAACTCATTTGCACAAGGTTTGTAACACTGAAGACACATATAAGTACTTTCTACCTTAAGGATGCGGTGAGCTTGAAAACCTTTGTACACATACCTAGGCACACACACAAGAGCTAATCAGAATATGATCACCATCCAACATGAGGCTCCATGATGTCATATTATTTGACTCCAAATGCTCAGGGTGGCACAAATTTGCAAATTTATCAGGGAAGTTACTATCTTCCTTGCCTAGCTGATTATCAAGCTTTCAAGGATGGATCATGTAGCTTGCTAGATTTATGAGTTGCTAGTATTTTCCTGTGTCCCCACAATCTGTTTGTATGACATGGCTCACATAAGAACCTAGTTCAACCATGCCAGTATGCTGAGGATATTCACTTAGTATGGACTACCATTGAAAATGACCCGCCCAAGCTTGAAGGGACATAGATAGACCTTTAAGTCTACCTTATTTATATACTGGCCGAAGGATTTACCAGTTTGGGGTCATTCTCTAGAAGGACTCATGCTTCTTCTGGATAGGCCCCTCTAATAAATTTTAAAGGATCGAACATTCACAATCACCTTTCTCTTGCACTAACGACCACGAAAACCATTGGGAGAGGATAGTGCGTGAAGTGAGGTTGTGCTCTACAAATTTTGTGCAAGTGCACCAAACACATAAGACACGCGATTGATTTCTTCTAAGTTAAGCAATGTGTGTGTGATCTAAAATTGAAATGAACTTGCAAGCTTGTTCTTTTTATGAGCACCAAAGTGAGATATTGTTTGCCTTGTTCAATTTGTCTTTATGCATTCGAGATTGTGTTTGTTTGAGTTGTTTATTTTTAATCTATGAAAATTAGGTGTAAAGGAGCATAATAACAAATGTGAGCTATGAAAATTAGGTGTAAAGGCATGCCAAAATGTGAGATATGAAAATTAGGTGTAAAGGAGAAAAATAATGAATTAAAACACTCTACAACTAATAATCTAAACTACCTACACGATTGGACTGAAAAGAAAGCCTAAAAACAATAAAAGAATAAGGAGTGCAAACCTCCCTAAAACAAAATCCAAGCTCCCTTTTGATCTTTTAATTTGTCCACGCTTATGGATGTATGATCCATACTTGATATGCCTCAAGCTTCAAGAGGGGTCCTTCAAACTGAAATTATAACTCTACTTTGGAATTGGATTTCTGATTTGCTCTCAAAACTAGAATTATAACAATGCATGAAAGGTGGATGAAATTGTGAAGGAATGGGGTTTATTTTATAGAAAAATGGGTGAGGAATCAAGGGTCAGGATGCAAACTTGAGGAGAGGCTCAGATGCACCTAGAATAGAGCACATGGATTGTTCTTCTTCAAGTGCATCATATGATGACAAGTGTCACAATATGATTGGGTAGAAAATAGGAAGGAATGTGACCATTTAGGAAAGTGAGCCAAGGGGATGAGATGAGAATTTAGGATATAATGCTATTAATGAGGGGTGTAAGAGCCTTAATGAGGGGTGTAAGAGGCATTAATGAGGCATGGGTGAGGGGATAAGATAGAGCTTGAGAAACTTGACTTTGGGGAAGAGATTGGATTCCTAATCCAAATATTGGGAATGTGACATCATTGGGAAGAGTTTAGGATTAGGGTTAGGGTTTAAGATAGGATTAGCAAGGGTGAAGAGGTTGGGATTGGTTTGAAATCTAAGTTAGGTGGTTGGGATTGGTTAGGTTAGCATGTGTGAAGGGGTTGGGTTGAGTTAGAACTCAGGGTTAGGTGGTTGAAATAGGTTAGGTTATGGGTTAAAGGGAATATTAATGAATTGAATTACATAAATAACATATTCATTCAATAATAGGGGAATAGGGTTTTAATTAATTATTAAGTTATTGGTTGCTTTTATTAATTAATCAAGGCTATAGCCAATTAATTGAGTTAATTAGTGCTAGGGGATGAAATAGGTCAATTAGGTAATGATTAATTACTTAGTTGATATGTCTCAGAAGGCATTAAATATGATTGAATTAGGTTAATCAGATTTAGGTGTCTACACCTTGATTATAACCTTTTTTATTGTTCTCTTTTGGGTTTCCATGTAAGATAAATCCCTTTCCTTGGAGACTAAATAATGCCTCATCCTTCACAAGGATCCCTTCTTAATATTTATTGCATTATATCTCTTTTTATTCATCCCTTCCATGATCTCATAGGAGCTATGACCTCTTTGGTTTGGACTGGGTGTTGCTTGTGGATACTGTCCTTATGTTGAAAATGCTTTATCCTTGTTCATCACTTCCTTAAGATGATAAAATGGTACTTATGTTGTCATCTTAAGGGGGCATACATAGCCTCCTTGTTGCATATATTTTGTTCTCTTTAATCTTTAAATGTAGAGTACACTATAATAATATAATTTTCTAGGGCCAGATCACTCTCCTTCATATTTTTAGATAGAGTACAGTAGCATAACACAATTTTCTAGGGACGATTACTCTCTCTTTTTCACATATTTAGGATTGGTTAACTATCATAACACAAGTTGATAGACCATTTGACCTATCCTATCATATACATACAAATTTTTCCTTATGGATACAATAGACCTTGATCCATTCATGAGGTGCTCACATACACACACATGTAAATTTTCTAGAAGCTGCAAGGTTTTTGATAGGATTGACTAGCACGACACAAAAACCTGCTAGACTATTTCAATTCTATATTTTGTGTGGTTCATAGTAAGACACACAAATCTTATTAGGAAAGGTAATCACACCCCTCTCTCTCTCACTTTCTCTCATGCTAGTAGGTTAGATCATGGATTTTGTACCATCATTGGTTTGAAAGAAAATCTATTATTTTAGTTGTGGAAGATGATAATTGTACATTGATTTTCCAAATTGGGCCTTGTAACAACATTTTTTCATTTGGGTGGTTTATAAACTTGGAAATAAATGCAAAATGAATGAGGTTTGTAAATCATCATGATTTCTACATAGTGTACACACACATGCACATGCACACACACACATACACACACATACACACACACATACACATACACACATGCACACACACAGGCACAGGCACACACGCACACACACATGCACATGCACACACACACAAATGCACACACACATGCATATTCACACACATGTACATGCACACACACACACATGCACACACACACGCACACACACATATACTCTCTCTCTCTCTCTCTCTCACACACACACACATGGACATGCACACACACACACACACTCTGCAAGAAATCATGATGATTTTCAAACTCTTAATAATATCGCAGGGCACAAGCTATGGTTGTGCATAAATAAAGTGGAAGGCCGAGAAGATTGGGAAAAGTTTGCAAATAATCAACAACCTTTTCCCAATCTTCAAAATATCTCACATATCCATGGTTTGGTTATCCTCACCTATTTTATTTTTTTCTTGTAATCAATTTTAACTATAGTACATGTGTGAAAATGAAAAGTAAAGTTTAGGTTTAGTGACAATAAAGGATAGAAAATACTTATCTTGTTTACAACCATGTGTTCTTTTTTCATATTTTTTTATACTATATTCATGAAGCGCTTATGATTTTATAGTATAGTTGTAACCTTCCTCAAGGCTTCTCATTTCCTGAAGCTGACACCAATAAAGTTGAAGGAATCAGAAAGTCTTGAGGACGGTTTCAACAATAAATGAAATATTGAAAGATAATTTTTTTGAATATTAGATAATTGTGCATTACATGCAAAATAATGCATTCCTCCTATATTTATTTTATGGCTTATAAATTGTATAGATCAATGAACCAGATGAACAAAGGATGTTTCAAGGGCCAACTATCTGTTTGAAGAACATAATTTTTTTTGTCATCTTTACTTGTGGCATTAAAATAAAATCTATCATCTGTATTTGTGGAAGACGATAATTGTACATCAATTTGCCAAATTGGGCCCTATAAAAACATTTTTCATTTGGATGGTTGTTAAACTTGGAAATAAATGCAGAAAGAATGATCCTGTCATGCACACAATGCACAATTAGAAACAATATATATATATATATATATATATATATATATATATATAGAGAGAGAGAGAGAGAGAGAGAGAGAGAGAGACNAAAAAATATATATATATATATATATATATATATATATATATATAGAGAGAGAGAGAGAGAGAGAGAGAGAGAGAGACCCTTAACACTCTTGCAGAGATCTAGTTATGGTTGTGCACAAATAAAGTGGGATGTTAACAAGATTTTAAAAAATCTTGTAAACCATCAACAACTTCTTCCCAATCTTTAGAATCCCAATTAATATCTTGGATAGATAATTTGGAATTCTGACATGGTTGGGAAAAGCTTGCAAATAATGTTCGCATGTAGTGGTGACATGTCCTTTGTTGAGCACTCAGATTTTGGGGCTCCATATGAGATGGATAGGAGATAGAACAATTTCTACCTATTCAACCTTAATGTGGATTCAATACATTCTACCATTGGCATCATTCATGGCTATTGAAATGATTCCATGGATTCAAAATAAAAAATGCTAGATATGAAATATTGATGGAAGGCAAACAAGAGGGAAGTATAACAATTTAGAACTATTATTATTACCTTTTCAAAGAGAATGCAAGAGAAGTTGTTTGAGTCCAAGAGAAAATTTATTTCAAGAAAAACATATGCAACAATAGATGTTTTTAATGTTGGATTCAAAGACTTATATTAGAAGTTACAAGAAAGATGCAATTTGAAAGTTGTACAGAAAAATCTCTAGAGGGTGTTATGCAAAATAGTTGCAAGGGCATAATGGAAAGCAATGAACTAAGATTACCACCAATAATGAAAATATATCTCAGGTGCCTGGACCATGGAGGCTTCATCCACCTTCCAGGCTACCTACATATCCATATCCATGGTATCAAGGTACCTAGGATCTGTACTCAATTTACAATATGTATTTATGTTTTGTCTATTTGTAAATGCAACTATATTTGAAGGGGAATGTTTTTTGGGGTAACAAAGCATAAAATGTAGTGGTTTCAAGACATAGCAAACATTTTGACAATAGAATTATACCTACTTATGAGATGTGTGTAAACAATGTGTTGTTATAAAAGGCTGAAATTGATGCAAAAGTTGCTTTGGAACAAGAACAAGTCCCACATTTTTCACTTAGTAGTTTAAATATATAATGTTCTAGGTGTAACGTCTGGTGCAGAAATAGAAATCACTACCACTTAAGTGAGAAATGGACACCTTCTCTTGGATCCATTCAACTCTAGAAACTAATTATGTTAAATAAGATTGTTCATTTTAATGGAAAGATTTGTAGGGACCTTATGCTGAAAATTTACAAACATATCAAGGACACACACATGCATATTTATATATAGAGTTGGATAAGTAGTCAAATCAAAAGGGTTTTCATTATTTTCATGCATTTATGACAAAACACCAAACATACATATGGTAGATATATATAAATACATACATAAATAAATTATATCCTAGGTACTTGGACCATGAAGGCTTCCTCCGCCTTCCAGGATTCCTACATACCCGTATCCACGAGATCAAGGCACTTAAGATCCATACTTGATTTACTATATGTAGTTCTGATTTGTCTATTCATTTTTTTCATACATTTCTTACAAAACACCAAGTAGGCATATGATAGATTTACATACATACATATTATATTATAATACACACACACAAATATATATATATATATATATACACACACATGTGTGTGTGCACATGTATGTATATGTATATATATATATGTATGTATATGTATATATATGTACACACACACACACACACATATATATGTACACACACACACACACATATATCTATGTGTGTGTGTATGTATACACACACACATATATGTATGTATGTATATATATATATGTATGTATATATGCATACATATATCTATATATATATATATATATATATATATGTAAATATTTACATACACACATATGTACATATATGTGTGTGTATATATATAAACATGTGTGTGTGTATGTTTTGTTGATTAACCGATGTTTATCTAATGGAGATGATGAAGACTGAGTGATACCGAGTTTCATGATTGTAGAAATGGCTAGATCAGTTGTTGTTTTTTCATTGATGTCAAGCAATTGATTAATTATTTTTTATTGTGTTACCATTGTTGAAGACAATTATTCAATTGTGTATTGTCATTGATGTTACACATGTATATACACTTATGTAGTGATCTTACACAATTGTCTACATTTAGACCAAGCACAATTGGTGAATATAATGAGTTATTTCAGTGTTGACCAAGTTCAATCGGGCATTGAAGAAGTTCAGTGTTGACCGAGTCACTCGGGAATTTCAGTCTTGGTCGGGCATTCAGTGACAACTAACTAACAATGATTTATATTCTATAATTAATTGGCTATATGAAGCCGACTGAATTGTGATTTATTATTTAGAAGTATATTCAAGCTGACTTGACAAGGCTTACCATATATATGAAAGGTCAAGTTTGGATTGAATATGAGAAAGAAGATAAGAGTAAAAAGAAGTGTGAAATTATGTGATATGAAGAGTGAAGGAGAAATTAGATAGGATTCTGATTGAGTACAGTCACTCAGAGTTGCAATAGAACATCTGATCATCAATGATCCAATTATAATCAAAACAAAGATATGAATCAGAAAAGGCAGTTGCTTACACATATAGGTCAATTCATTGTTACTCTCTAACAATTGTAGCAGTGATCTAAAATCTCTTAACATAGTAGACTTAACAGTCTTTTTGTAAATCCTCTCACAACGTAGAATTTCTATGTTGAAGTGTTGAAGACCTCTAAAAAGGCCACTCCTCATAGGGTGATTAAATCCTTTAACAAGGTCACACCTAGCAGTGTGTTATTGTAACCTTTAACAGGGTTGGATCCTAACAGGGCTTACTTCATAAGAGTGAAAAATAGTAACTGTTAACATTGGTGGTTTTTCCCATATTGGGTTTCCATGTTAAATCTTGGTGTCACCTATGTATATGTTATTTGTTTTATGATTTATGTTTCTATACTTAATCTCTAAAGTATAATTACTGTGAGGCCTCACCCCGAACCCCATCGTAGTTTTTCTATTTTTCTTCTTATGATAGATTTAGCATATGATACTTTACTTTTGATGCAGTATGGACATTATGGACTTTATACTTTATGCCACGGATTTGATTATTTTGGATGTATTGACACATGATGCTTTATGATGCACCTTATGGACTATATTATGTGTTCTATTATGGACATTTATTCTGAGACTATTGATTTGGAAACTCATTATGATTATGTTATGGTTATTGATGAGATTTGGATTTATTTGATATAGATGTTGAATTTCAATTTATTGCAATGTGAATTTTACCTTATGATAAATGCTTAAAATGAGAATTATGTAACCTTGTGATCTTTAATAATAACTTAGTATATTGATGATGTCCTTATATTCTGAATATTGCTTATTTTTTTATGATGTATATTTATTTTCTCAGACTACTGATATTTGAATTGAGTGTGCAGGTAATAAACCATGGTATTTTATCCAGGGAACCAAACAAAGGGAAATGTGAACTCAGTTTAAGCCAAGGTTGCATCTAATGTAAGACGAGACCTTGTTGTTTCATAATTTTATTCATGAATGTAATTGGATGATTGTGGAAGTGTAATCTTTTAATGCATTTCTTAATTCTTTGTGAATTTTGCCTAAGTGGATATGACATGGCCTAGTGATGTGTAAATGTTGTGTGTGTCATTTGACACTTGTGATTTGTACTTAAGGCCATGACATGTCAACTTGGGAATGGTTGTC
>MU223739.1:208846-226122 GCA_018584345.1 Thuja plicata
TATGGAAGGAATCTTGCTCAATCACCCTTCCACCATTGTTGACCTGCAACTTCATAAAAAAAAATATGAGTATTAAAAAAAACTAGGGTTTGGAGAGGAGAAGAAATGAAGAAGAAAACAAAAAAAAATTTCTTTTGTCAACTTCATATTCTACCCTAACTCTAATTTCGAAATTAGAGTTAGGAATTTCAATTTTAAGATGGAAAAGAGGGGGAAACTTTTTCCTCCCTCTAAGTTATTACAATTCTTTTCTTTTATTTTTATTTTTATTTTTTTTCCTTTTATAGGAAGATTCATTCCCTTATTTAGTGTGATATTAGGTATTTTAGTTAAGCTATTATTTAAATTGGTTATTTCTTTTGGTGGTTGAAGAGGTGAATTTGGTAAGTAAATTAAATGATGAATATTATGTCAATGATAGGGAAATGTAAGGTATTAAATTAATCTTCTCTCTAATATTGATAGATTAATGTATATAAAATTTATGGGGCAGATTGCATTACAATTATCTAACTAACTTCTAGAAAGGTTTAGTAATTTAAATTATTATGGACCTTTGAACGATTTAAGTTTTCGACAGTAAATGGCGATTTAAATTCTTTTAACCATCTACCTAACCTTAACGCTAAGGTTAGAAGAATATCTTACAAAATTACATCTGACCCGTCAATAGTATACGATAAATAAATAAATTAAAATCAAAATATTCAAGAGGAAAATGAAATTAAAGTTTTTAGATAAAATTTAGGGACTCTTAATGTTATTTTTATGTGGTCAATATATGTGGCCAGTATACTGACTATTATAAAAATAATATTATGGAAGTGCCATAACCTAGAGGAGTAATTTAACACAAAATCCTTAAGCTATCATGCAAACCCAATTTTTTGAATGACCTTGGAGACTGAGATCAGGGAGTCTCTCTCTTTTTCTCCACATCATCAAAATCTATTAATATATTAGGGGATAACATGTGAATTTTTATAACTCTATACTGATTAGCCTTTGAGCAGACAACCTAAATTTTAATACTAGTTAAACATATCTCTTAAACTTCTCCTTGTGCATCGTTAACTATAGAAGGCGATTAGGGTTAAGGGATGTTGACACTTAGTCATGATTCCCCTTAGACCCTCTTGACATTAATATTACTATTAAAAAAAAAGTTGTTGTATTTTTGGGTGCGAATTTTTGGACATGACAATTACATTGGATATTATAAAGATTGATTTGACACCTGAGTTACAGAAGAATATATTAATTAACAGAGTAACAGTGTTAAAAGTATTTAAGAGATATAAGGGAAAAATGATTTATTTAGGAATAACTGATTCACCCTTCCCCTCTTAGTTACTTTTCTCATTTCCAATAATTAGTATAAGAGATTCAAGTGCTTTTAGAGGAGGTTTCAAGGCCTAAGATAAAGATCAGAGATGTCTTACAGAAGGGAGATACCAAAGATAAACAAAGACAATTTCATAGCATGGTAGGAGCTGATGAAGCTACATCTATCTACTATCAGAGATGCTGGTTTTCAATCTTTGAAAATAAAATATGTAGAACCAACAGGGACTATGACTGTGGAACAACTGATGGAATGGAAGCTTCATAACATAATGATGATTGATATAGCTTCTTCACTCAGCTACTCAGAATTTGATGAAGTCAAGGACTGCCCTACAACCTATGATATGTGGAAGAAATTATAGGACATTCGTGGAGGAGATGCATATTTTAAGAGATCCAAAGAAGAAAGTCTAAGAGGACAATTTGACCAAATGAAAATGAAAGAAGGAGAAGACATTACAAGATACAGTGAAAGAATCAAGAAGATTGTGAGCGCAATCAGAGCTGCAGGTGGAATAATTGAATATACAATAGTGGTTAGCAAGGTACTAAGAACTTTACTTCCTATATATGCTATTAGAGTTTTAGCTATTCAAGAGATGAGGTGCAATAAAGATATAACTCTGGATACATTAGTGGGAAGGCTTACAACTTTTGAGCTAGACAACTTTGACAATTACTCTCCTAGCTCTAGCAATCTTGAGTCTACATTCAAAGCAAAATTGAACCTTGGTAAGAAGGATAGATACTCAAAAGGAAAGAAGATTTAAAGTGATAGTGATGATGAAGATCTTGACATAATTGAAGTATTACTTGCAAGAAGAGCCGCAAAAGGAAAATACAGAGGAAAGATACCATTGATTTGTTTTTCATGCAATGAGGTTGGTCATATTGCTGCAAAGTGTATGAACAAAGAAGATAGAGATGAGACAAAGTTCAACAAATTCAAAGGCAAGAAATATTTCAAGAAATAAAAAAGCTACAAGGATAAAGGTAAGAAGTCTTGTTATATTGCTAAAGATTCTGACAGTGATAAAGAAGAAGAAATGGTTTATATTGCTATTAATGATGAGTCAGATGAAGAAGATGAAAAGACAACACTTTTCTCACACATCAATAAAAATAATACATGGATAATTGATAGTGGTTGTTCTCATCACATGACTAGTGATAAGACAAAGTTTTAACATCTTAAACACTATGATGGTGGGAGTGTCAGTTTTGGGAATGATGAACCTTGCCCTATTAGAGAAAAAAGGTTTCATTATTCTGATATAAGGAATCAAATGTGATAATGCTTATTAGGTTGAAGGATTTAGGAGAAATATACTCAGTGTAGCACAACTGAACAACATTGGCTTCAAGGTAGAATTCATGAATGGTAAGGCCAAGCTCCTAGATGGTAAAGGGAACCTAGTCAGAACTAGCAACCAAACAAAAGGTAATCTATTCTATCTTGATCTCACTGAAGGTTCATGCTTTATTGCACAAGTAGAAGAAAGATAGTTATGACATAAAAGGTTGTGCCATGTAAAATTTGATAATATGGTAAACATAAGCAAGAACAAGAGAGTCAGAGGTATTCCTATTTTGAAGAATCCTGAGTTAGCAATATGAAAACAATGTCAAATTGGAAAGATGGGCAAGACAAGTTTCAAAAGAAAGAATTAAAAATTGTGCAACCCAAGCTGCTGGTAGAAGAGACCGAGTCACAGATAGAGGGAACTAAGTCACAAGTAGAGGGAACTGAGTCATAGACAGAGGAACCTGAGTCATAGAAAGTGGAACCCAAGCATCAGATAGAGGAACATGAAAGAATGTTTGAGAATGAGAGACCTAGTGGATCAAGTCTAGAATCTAGACTGAAGGATCCAGTACTTTCAAAATATGTTAAAAGGCATCATGCACCTAAGAAGATAATTGGAGATCAGAAAGAAGGTGTAATGACAAGGAACAAAGTTAAAGGTACATGCTTACTAAGTGAATTTGAACCTAGAATTTTTAAAGATGCATTAAATGATGAAAGTTGGATAGAAGCAATGAATGCAAAAATTGAGCAGATTGAGAAGAAAAAAACTTGGACTCTTGTACCTAGGCCAAAGGACAAGAATGTGATTGGAACCAAGTGGGTTTTTATAAATAAGATGAATGAAATTGGTAAAGTTTCTAGAAAAAAGGCCATACTAGTTTGTAAAGGATATTCTCAAGAAGAGGGTATTGACTATGGAGAAACTTTTTCTCTTGTTGCAAGACTTGAAGGAGTCAGAACTATTCTAGCATATGTTGCACATAAAGGATACAAAGTATATCAAATGGTTGTGAAATCTATATTTCTGAATGGAATCCTAGAAGAAGAAGTCTACATTGAACAACCTAAAGGATTTTTTGATCCTAGCAGAAGGAATATGGTTTTCAAGCTACACAAAGCATTGTATGGACTGAAGCAAGCATCCAGAGCCTGGTATGAAAGACTGCATAACTATCTAGTAATTATTTGATTTTAGAGAACCAATGATAACAGTAGCATGTACATCAAAGAAGGACCACAAAACAAAATACTATTAGTAGAGATATTTGTTGATGACATATTATTCACTGGTTATGATGACCTATGCAAAACATTCTTTGTAGCTATGAGTAAAGAATTTGAGATGTCAATATTTGGTGAGATCAAATTCTTTGTTGGATTACAAGTACATCAAATGAAGGATGGTATTTACATTACTCAATCAAAATATATCAAGTAGATACTTAAAAAATTTGGTATGGAAGATTCCAAACTTGTTGGAACACCCATGTGCACTGGACATAAATTGTCTTAGGATGATGATTCAAAAGAGGTAAATCATACCAACTACAGATCCATGATTGGAAAATTTAAATATGTTGTTAACACCATACCTGATATTGCATTGGCTATTGGTATTGTTGCAAGATTTTCAGCTAATCCCAGAGATAATCACCTAATGACAATCAAAAGAACTCTGAGATATTTGAAGGGTACCGAAGACTATGGTTTATGGTATAAGAAAGGTGGAAACTTTGACTTAAAGGCATTCACTGATGCTGATTGGGCTGGAAGTGTTGATGATAGGAAAAACACCAGTGGTGGAGCTTTCTTTCTTGGAAAGAGGTTAGTGTCTTGGACTAGCAAGAATCAAAATTGTATCTCTCAGTCTATAGCAGAGGCAGCGTATGTTGTTGCAGCAGTGAATTGTTCTAACATCATATGGATAAAGCAGTTGTTGTCAGGAATGAAGGAAGAAGTAAAAGAATCAGTTATTATCTACTATGATAACACCAGTGCCATTAACATTTCAAAGAATCCTGTGATGCACACCAAAACCAAACATATATCAATAAAGTATCATTTTTGAGGGAATTGGTACAAAATAAAGAAGTAAGGTTGGAACATGTGAATACTAAAGAATAAGTTGCAGACATATTCACCAAACCTTTACCTAAGGATGCATTCTTGTATCTTAGAGGAAAGCTAGGGGTGCTTCCCCTAACTGAAGCTCACTAAAATATAGTTTAGTGATGCATCAACCCGAGTGACAGTGAACATATATCAGTTGATGTAGGTACATCAGAGCACATTACAAATGAATTAGTACATTCAGATACATTACAATTACAAATTTAAATAGTAATAACTATTGGTATTTTTGGAGATGGTGTCTTTGGCATGTGTTGTCAAAGAGGGAGAGCTTTCTATAATACATAAGAATAAGATAAAAGAGGGAGAGTTTTTCTATAATACATAAGATGAAACAGTAAGAGGGAGATTTTGATGTGAAAGGGAGTTTTTGGATGAGAATCAGAATGAAGCTAAAGACATTAATGAAATTTTTTTGTTTCTCTACAATTCTTTGTATTATGACATGTGTTGCCATCAATGCCAAAGAGGGAGATTGTTGAAGAAAATTATTCAATTGTGTATTTTGATTGATGTTACACATGTATATACACTTATGTAGTGATGTTACACAAATATCTATATTCAAACCAAGCACAATTGGTGAATAGAATGAGTTATTTCAGTGTTGACTGAGTTTAGTCGGGCATTTAAGAAGTTTAGTGTTGATTGAGTCACTCAGGTATGTCAGTCTTGTTTGGGCATTCAGTGGCAACTGACTAACAATGATTTATATTCTATAATTAATTGGTTATATGAGGTTGAATGAATTGTGATTTATTATTTAGAAGTATATTCAAGCTGACTTGACAGGGCTTACCATATATATGAAAGGTCAAGTTTGGATTGAATGTGAGTAAGAAGATAAGAGTAAAAAACAGAAGTGTGGAATTCTATGATATGAAGAGTGAAGGTGAAATCAGATAGGATTCTGATTGAGTACAGGCCACTTGGAGCTGCAATAAAACATTTGATCAACAAGGATCCAATTATAATTAGAACAAAGATCTAAATCAGCAAGACAGTTGCTTACACATACAAGTCAATTCATTGTTACTCTCTAAAAATTCTAGCAGTGATGTAAAATTTCTTAATAGAGTAGACTTAACAGTCTTTTTGTAAATACTCTCAAAAGGTAGCATTTCTATGTTGAAGTGTTGAAGACCTCTAACAAGGTCACTCCTCACAGGGTGATTAAATCCTTTAACAAGGTCACACCTAACAGTGTGTTATTTTAACCTTTAACAGGGTTGGCTCCTAACAGAGCTCAATTCAGAAGAGTGAAAAATAGTAACTAGTTACATTGGTGGTTTTTCCCATATTGGGTTTCCACGTTAAATCTTGGTGTCACATGTGTATATGTTATTTGTTTTATGCTTTTTGTTTCTACACTTAATCTCTAAAGTATAATTTCATTGGATATTATATAGATTTCTTTGACACTTGAGTTATAGAAGAATATCTTAACTAACCGAGTAAAAGTGTTAAAAGTATTTAAGACATCTAAGGGACAAAGGATTTATTTTGGAGTAACTGATTCACCCCTCCCCTCTCAGTTACTTATCTCATTTCCAACAACCATATCTTAAGAGGAGAAGTTAAATGGGTGACAAATACAAATCAAAAAATAATAAAGTAATGATGTTTTAATTATTTTCTATTGTATATTTGATGTTATCAAATCAGTATG
This sequence comes from Thuja plicata, assembly GCA_018584345.1. Taxonomy (NCBI): domain Eukaryota; kingdom Viridiplantae; phylum Streptophyta; class Pinopsida; order Cupressales; family Cupressaceae; genus Thuja; species Thuja plicata. The sequence goes on from MU223739.1 coordinate 215,302, forward strand.
TTTTGATTGATCAAGTTGGGGACTGCAATGAATTAAGTTATGAATGAAATAGATACTTTACCAAGCTAGACTTAGTAAGTCGGTAGAATGTAATGTGAGTCAGTTACAGTTACTGAGCATTGAGAGAAAGTTAGACACTGAGTAGTGATGAAGCCAATTTCTGATTACAGTAAATATGGTTTTGAAGGGACTTTGAAACCCTTTAACAAAGCTGAAATATGATTACAAGAAAAGCACAAACAAACAAAAAAATGTCAAAACAACTAACAACAATCCACATGGCACAACCCAAAAAACCAAAGAGGAATGCAGGAACAAAATCCCCCGAAAAACAACCAGCAAAATGGGGTCAAAAAACCTCTGAGCACAGAAATTAGTTCAGCAGTTTAACAAACTCTTCTGCCTCCACCATCTGATTCTGGATGTTCTGAATTGATTACTTCATATTGGTGAAATCTTTGTCCTGAGGAGAATACTTCTTTCTAGTACTAGATTTGGTTCTAGAACAAGGACCAACAATCTGAATTTCATGTTTCTCATCTACCTCATTGTTGCTTTTATCAGGGTTTTTCCCTTCTTGCAAAGCACAGAGAGCCTTAATATTTTCAACAGTAGTTTTCATGCTCTTTTTGTTCATGGTAATCATCTTTTTCATCATAAATTCACTATTCTTGACTCTCCTTAATAGGTTTGATGGAGATGTCAATAAATTTGGAAATAATGTCATCTAGTTTATTTTTCAGTTACCTCATCAAAATTTTTTTTACCTTTCCGAGAAGCCACAACATCCTTCTCCATTTTAAAGATAGTATCCTCCAATGTCGCATTCCAAGTTTCTAGAACTTTGATTCTAGATCTGGCCTCCTGAATATCCTCTTGGACCCCATTGGTTGTATTTCCTATTTTTGAGTTTGCCTTGTAAAATTTTGAAGATGCCTGTCATTCTTATGCCCAAAAAGTTGAAGTTATGGTTGAAAATGATTATATACTTCTAAAAATAAATCTTTTACCTCAAAACTAAGTTGAAAAGGCTTGAAATCCTAAGCCCTTGAGCCAGTTCTATGTGAAAATGCAAAAAGCCCTAATTTTCTTAAACAAATTCTATTTTGAAGTTACTTTTTGGCACTTAAGTCTTGAAAAAATTGCATGTGCTTAAAAGGGTAGTTGCTAAGTCTCATGAAAGAAAGAGAATATTCCACAAGATTATGAGACTTAGTAAATTGTCATTGTCGCGCTATCTTTTAATAGAAAAGAATATGATTTAAAGATTTTGAGATTTAGCGATGACCATCCATTTGAAAGAAAGATCCAATGGTTGTCGAGGAGTCTCCTAATAAGATCAGGGTTAGCAATTTTATCTCGCAACTTTGAGCTTATGCAATTACATTGTCTCCAAATATAACCCATGGTTATGAGTTAAGTTCAAGTGTTAAAATTCTTCTATTGTCGCTTAGTCTCAGAACAAGAGATGAGTTAAGAAAAGATTGCGAGACTTGGAGATATCCGCCTGATCAAAATAAGATCTAATGGATAGCGTGAAGTAACTTATAGTATTTGAAGAGTCAACAATTATTAAGAGATTAGGAGACAAGGAATAACATTGAGACACATAGTTAAGTATGATAAATATAAAGGGTATATTCATGTGGTCTCTGATTAAAGTTTGATAAAATAAAAAACATTTGGTGATTATGAGACAAAGAGTGTTGTCGCTAGGTCTTGTGATGATTTAGGGTTTACATAAAAGTTTATGAGACTTAGCGGGAACTATCAGATGTTGTCAAGATAGATCCAACGATTGTCAAGAAGTCTCAAAATAAGATGGCTAAGTGAATTTTCCTCCAGCGACTAAGAGAAAAAAGGAAAAAAGGTAACATTATACTTTAGTCACCAGGACTCAAGACATATTAAGATAAGATATAAATATTATGACACTTAATACTGACTGTCAGATGTTGAAATAAGAAAGATCAATGGTAGTTAGGAAATCTCTTGATGGATATGATAAAGTGAAATTTGTTCAGCGATAGTGAGACAAGTTCTAGTCACATAGTCTCCAAAAAGAATTTAAATGTAAAAGTAAAGGTATAATGCTTATATCGTGAAGTCTCAGAGTAGTTTATGATCATATCAAAAGATTTTTAGACTTAGCAAAGAGTGTTAGATTAAAGAGAGATCAACAGTTATCATGTAGTCTCAGAGTAAACCTTGAGTAAAAGTAAATCTTTCAGCGAATTATCTTTTCAAAGTCGCATGATCACTACAAGGTAATCAGGATTTAAGCTAAAGTTAATAAAACCTTGTGTCACCAAGTCTCAGAAAACAACAACGATTAAGCATTTTTCTCAGGGACATGGAGATAAGTTGTTGTCACAAGGTCGCTGAATGGGAAAAGTAAAAGTTAAGCATGATAAAGTTAATACAATTGCTAACGCACCAAAGTGGAAAAGTCATTAGCCAATAAGAATTCAAAAAAGTTATGACAGCTTGGGAAGGTAGTTGAGATGTTTGAGAATCAGTCAATCATAACATAATTGACCTCTTGTCAAAATTAATAAGGATTTTCATCAATTCTATACTCATTTGAAATTTGATTTCCTATCATAATCAGAGGCTACGACTAGGAAAGCATTGAATTCATAGTGTGATGAATTGAAGGAAAAAGTGGTGGGATTACCCAATTATGAGCTACATACTTTGATCATTCTTTTCCATAAATAGATGATATGAGTTTCATTATCATTTAAATTTCTTTCAAAATCTAGAGCGAAGAAACCACCAATTTATCAGTGTTGTAAAAGGAGAGTTACCAGCTTTTGTAAATTCAAGCAAATTGAGGTTCCCAGTTCAGAATTCAAGGAATTTGATTAATTTTTAGAGCCTTTATTATTTTCAATGTATTATAGTGCAGCCATAAGGGTTTCCAGTGAATAGATTTGTTTCAATATCGGTAAAAAGGATAGATAGAAAAAAACAATCAAGATGAGAAGAGCAGTCATTGTAGCTTCCACCAGTGGGAGAGCTGAAGAAATGGAGGATGAAGCAAAGGGTAAGAGGAATTTCTTAGATGAATTTCTACAATTATTGCCAAGATAGACACAAAACAAGAAGTCAAAGGATGATGTCTTTATTGATGAACTAGAATACATCTAGGATTCCAAAAATACAGGATCATCAGGTTATTCTCTTTTCAATTATTTCTATAAAATTCTGATGAAGCTATACCTATGTCAAACCCTTGTACTTGTGGGTTAGCTAGGCTAATTGTGCCTGATGTACTCATAGTAACTAATCTTGTTTTATCCTTAGTGAATAATTATGATTAACTTTCTAAGACAATCAAGAGAAGTGATGGCACCATGTTACTAGCCTTAAACATGAATTCGTTTATGAAAGCCTTCAATCTCTACTTCCCTATGGTAGCAGAAATAGACCTAAAGAAATAAGAAGCTAGATATGAGAAACAAGCTGGAGTAGTCAAAGGTCTAGTACAGAGACACATTCCTAGGCAGACTAAAAACTATATTGCCCCAAAGCCAGGACTTGCTCCTTATGCTTATAAGGATTTAAACCATTATATCAAATACATTGATTTTTCACTCTACCGAGTACTAGGAAGGGATAGGGGTTCAGAGAGAATCACTACAGATGTTATGATGATTACCCTAGAGTTGATGGATATTCATACTAACACAACATATGATTATATCTAGTATATAATTAATAAGATGCATGAGGGGTTTGTGGCCATAAAGAAAAAGGAGCCCAAGTTTTTACATTACTCCATCCTAATGCATTTACTAATGTATTACAACCACCCTGTTATGGATTTAAATAATTTGAGGCCACAAATATTTTACCAAGGTCAGTCCAACTATATTCAGTTTTGGATAAGAATTTGGAATTATACTGCTAGGGATTGTGACTTCTATGCATTTGAAAATTGGACAATTTATCCATTACTACAATTCTTAGGGGTGAATAATACCAGATTGCAAGAAAAGTTACTACAATTATTAAGGCCTTGTAAATATGTAGACAAGTGGCCTGGAGATCACAACTAGGGTGACTTCTTCTTGGAGCAAAATTTTACCATGATCAGAGTGTATGGATGTACACATCCACCACACATACTCCCATTTCATGTCCCTGCTATAATTGCAACAATGGAGTTTGTGTGGAAACTTATGTTGATAGATAAGGAGCATCTAGCTCCTCACAGAAAAGGAACATTCACCCCTAAGAAGTTCAAAGTATATCAATTTATTATTGGCAAGAGAGCCATAGATTTAGTGAACAATTGGTTAAGCCATTGCAGTATGGGTGCAACATTGCATAGGTACACTGATACATAGCGTTTCATTTTAAGTTCCAAGAAGCTCCTAACCCCTACTATTCCTTACACTTATGAACATGAAGAATGCATAGAATAAGATGCTATCAGAAATATTCTTGAGGATGAGGAGGTGATCTCAAGAGAAAATAAAATCAAAGAATTAATGGACCTGGAAAGGCAGGTAAAGAGAAAAGGATTATCATTTGGAGGTTTCTTTCCTGATTTACCATATTTGAAGAGGATATAGGGTATGATTGAGTCTCATACTTTCTTATGCAATCAATTAGAGGAAGCACTTATAGTTCTTGAGAAAGGTCAGCCAGAGCACTCTGAATCATAGTATTATGATGACAATGATGAAGGCTACCCTTCACCTTTTGTCCCACCAGTAAATCAAGAAGATGAAGAAGAACAAGCAGGAGATGAGAATATTATTGACCTAACAGAGGTCCCAAAAATAGAGGTTACTAATGAACCTCCTCTCAAAAAAAAAAAATTGTTGAAATTGGAGAGCCTTCATAGGCAATGGTCTGTGTGAGAAGAGAGAAGAAAAAGGATAAAATTAGCACCCTTATTCCAGGCAACAGGTCATATGATCATTTATTAAGAAAGGAGATTAGAAAAGGAAAAAAGTTGCAATAGGATTAAGAGGAGAAGTTGAATTGCCTCTTAAAGAATGCATTGATGAAAGGAAAATTCATCAACAACAGTTCCTAGATGATGATAACTTCATAAAAACCAAGGAATTTAAAGACTTCCTTAGGTGGCATAAGCATCAAAAAGTTGGAAGACAACTTCAGTTAGATGGAGGAGAGCTAGTAACAATAGAAGCCTTACAAGATATACAGGATTATTATCTTGAAACAGAGGATATTTCTCTAGAGGAAGCAAGGAGAATGGTTAAGAATAGTGGGATGCTACTTATTGAGGGCTGGGATTTAGACTAAGCATTTATTATTGATCAAATAAGGAAACAATCAGACTTAAAATTGTCATCAAAAGTCTAGGTTGGAGAATTGATAAAGGGATTTGGTTATAATCCAAAATCCTAGGCTGTTGCTATGTGGAGCCTAGCTCCCAAGGATCAGAAGTCAACTTTACTAAATATTTATTAAAACATGGTAGGTAGCTAGATGGTGTGGTATATGAATAACACCAATGACATGGAGATATCACAAGTGTTATCAAATTTTTCTCAATTGAATGTGGCATAAACAGAGCAAATATCTGAGAGATATAATACTCTAATAGAAGAGACCAATTCTCTTGCAAAAGATAGAGAGATATATCAGATTAAGATTTTTTCTTTAGAGAAAACAATTAGAGAATTAACTTAGTAGTTAATGGAGAAACCTGAGGTTATCCCAGCATCACGTAAGGAGTTTGTTCATGAAGAAACCCAAACAAAGTTAACATGGGAGAATGCAAAAATAGAGCAATAGATTATAGAACATAATGAAACAGTCTTAGGGGCATTAATGAGCATATTTTAGCACATGGTTGATATTTTGAAGAATAGGACTGATCCAATTTTGAATGCATATAATAAAATTCCTATTTTACATGTTGAAGTTACAAGTTATATTTCTATTTTAAACCCCTATTTTGGAACATGGTCTAGCAGGAAACAATTGTTTGAAAGGTTGGCATCATTGCAACCACATAGGAATGACCTTCTAGAAATAGTCTTAGAAGTTGGTGATGAGATTGAAAAGATAAATGTAACTTTTCCTTTCTTCAAAGTCAAGTTAAATCAGATTGTGTCCAGAATGAATCTCTTTGGATCAGATTTTAATAGATTTATTCCTCCAATCAAAGGAGATGATAGTTAGATCAAAGCCTTAGAGGCTTAGAAAACAAAGTTTGATAGCAAGTTTCTTAAGAAAGAGGCATTTATTAATGATAATGCAAAATTAGATATGTATTTCTATAACAAGATTTTGGATGAAGCCTTTAAGATTGAGACTAACATCAATAAATTATTAACAGATGTCAAGAGTATAATAGATACTTGGTGGAATAGGTAGAAAGCACAACTAGAGAGCATCTATAGCTTTAATTGGCTTGCTAAAGATGATGTAGCAGCATGGAACACACTGACAAAGCCAAAAAAGAATAAGGCTACTGTAGAGGACATTGACCTCATTGATGAAGAATAGATAGACACTTGGTGCCTGTTCTTTGAGCACAGGGAGGTTAGCAATCTTAAAGAGATTAGTGTAAGTTAGCCTGTATCAATGGTCACTAAATCTTATTTCAACTATTAGATGCTATCCTAAACACATATAGACAAAGGCACCAAAATCTAGAAGAAGACAAAGAAACAAGATCAAATTTCATTCCTCATTCTTGTCTTTCCACCGCTTGGATCATTCTTGTATTTTGTCTTTTCTGCTTTTTAGGGTTAGGAATTCTAAACCATCCAAATCTTGTTGCATCCTTATTTTAAGGATTCCAATATGGTTTAGGCATATATATAGCTCTCTTCTATCATTTTGTAGAAGGTTGGAAGATTGGAACAAGTTGAGAAGATTGTAATTGAAAATCAGTGAAATATATTACAAGGCAAACTACTAAAATTTGTCTGAGCCTTTGTTTTATTTTTCTATCTATATGTATTTGAAGCTTTAAGAAATTAATACAAATATTTTCAATCTCTATTTTTCATCTTGGATTGTCTCTTTTCATTATTGTTATTTCTCTTGTATGTTTACTTGTAAGACACTTAGGCATACTGATCAGAAGGTGGTTGTGCAGTCGTTTGTAAGCTCCTTCAAGGAAGGATTAATATTTTCAGGTGACTCCAAAGTTCTTAGCAATAAATTTCTTAGCAATAGTTCAAGGATTTGATGATATAGGTGTAGAGGGAGGATAATTTTTAAGGCATCTTATCTTTATTGTGTATGTTTTGTTAATCACCTTACTGTGGAGTTATACTAGATACTGACTCATAACCCAATGGTTAAGGCATTGGTTTTGTAGTTGTTCATTATCCAACCAGTACTTTAATATTCAAATCATTCACACTACAAAAATACATATTTCATTCAATTAATTGTATTCAAGGAGTAAAATTTAGTTTACCGATTCCTTTGAGAGAGAATCAAACTAGGTTATCCTTCCTAAAGTTCATAAGAACCTAAAAAAGAAGAAGGACGAGAATCCTTGTTACCTTACTATTTGTTGTAATCAAAATACTAGTATGGCTTGTTAAACTCTATATTATGATGCTCTTTATCATTTGCAAATTCATTTTTTACCTGATTCATTTGAAGCATTGAACAAATTAGTAAGAAGATAATCAACTTAAAAGATACTGTAAATCAGTAATCATACATAGGTAATACTTGCCTGAGCCAGTGGATCTCAAAAAAGAAGGAGGTGATAATAGGTATCCCCAGATATTATCTAATTACCCTCATTAATTAGCCTTTCTCTTGTATGAAATAAGATTTTGTTTTCAAGAACATTAGTATTCAGTCATATCAAGGTTGTGCTGCAAGAAAAAGAGCTAACAAATTGGTGACTCTGCTGGGGACTAGAGATTGTAAATTCTTGATTTGAAGTATTCAAAATCTCTAGTTTCAAAAGATAAATCAAGTTTATAGTTAAATGTTGCCTAAGTCATTCTAATAGTATTTAGTATTTCCCAAGATTGGGTGGCAACTCTAAAAAGTGAAATCTCTGTGATCAGTGAAGTACATTTTCAAACATGAATACTAGGTCTAGAATGAAAAATAATCCAGAATTTGCATTGGATGGTGGGATTTCCACTACTTCAAAAACTAGGATGTCTTGGAGGTAGAAGAAAAATCAAGCAAGTATCAATTATTCTACTACAATAAGTGAAGATAATAGCACTAGAAGGAGAAACAATAACCAGTCTAGTCAAGAAGAGAGTGCCTCAGAATATTTAGAAGCCCAAGCCCCAAGTCTTGGACTAGATACCTATACAGTCACCAAAACTTCTAGTGAAAGAGAAGGAACAGATACAATCAGTTTAGATTCTAAGGAAGTTCCTTATGATGAGCTTGCAGAGGAAGAAAGAATCCCCATGAAACATCTTGCCCTTATTCAACAGATGAAAAGGGAAAAATGACTTAAGAAGAAAAAGCATGAGTAGAAAGATGTTGATAAGAATAGGAAAAGAACCCTAAGACATTAGGCTGCAAGGAATATAGAGAGGTCTCAGAGAGACCAAGAGATTTCCAATACCCACCAAAAGTTAGGATCTCAAGACTTCAAAGATAAAGGAAAAAGTAAAGTTACAGAAACAAAAGTTGAGAAGCCTAAAACTCAGAGGAACTTGACAGAGAAAATGTCCAAATTAGACATTGACCTTGAAAAAATTAGAAGAGAAAATGAAACTATGGCCAAGATGTTAGAAAAAGTAGAAGCATAAGCTGCTACCATTGAAATGAAAATGAAAATTGACTTTTTGCAGCCAACGACAATTTCTTTTGCTGATGTAGAGCACCCTACAACATCAAAAAATAAGGCTTCATCTTTCAAAGACTATAGAAAATTCTTTTCTCCCAAGAAGAATGATAAATTTCAAAGGAGGCCTCTTTCTACAGAAAGGTATAAGCAATTTTGTTTCTTTGGAATTCTAGGTTATCCTAATGTGATACCAGAAGATATGGGAGAAAAGCTCCCAAAGTTTTCAGGTAATAATGTTGCCACCTGTGAAGGACATTTGAGAAAATTCTTTGATGTTATAGATGATTTAAATATCAATTATGAAGATGTGCTTATGAATTTATTTGCACAATCTCTAGTAGAAGATGCTAGGGAATGGTTTAGGAGCTTATCTCATGGTTTTGTAGGAACTATGGATGAACTAATTGATCTTTTCAAGGATCAATATGGTGATAATACTAATGAAGGTTTTATGCTTAATGAGTTTAATAACATAAGGAAGAACTCAAATGAAGAAGTGATAGAATTCAATACAAGATTTTAGCATGCTATGCATAAGCTGTTCCAAAAGATGAAGCTGGATCAAAAGGTATGTCTGGCTACTTATCTTAATGCATTTGATTCAAAAATGGGCTATGCATTGAGGGATAAAAACCTAAGTTACCGGATTCACGTCTGGGACCCCAGATCTGGGTTTGGGTCTGGATTCTCGACCTGGTCCATGCTAGATCAGGGTAGGGTCTAGATTTGGACCTGTGGGTCTGGATGGATCTGTGGCCCGCAGATCTAGCCGGACCCACAGGTCTAAATCTGGACCCTCCTCAGATCTAGCACAAACCGAGTGGAGAGTTTGAGGATCCTCGAGGATCCCATGCAGATTTGCATGAATCCACAGGGACCCGCAGGTAGCTAAAGACTAAAGTGGGCTGAAAACACTTAAAAAGTGTTTTTTAATTATTATTTTTCCTTCTAACCCTAATTTGACCCTTCTTATGGAGCCTCCAAATAGATTTTATTTCATCTTTTCTCTCTATTTTGCTCTCATTCTTGGTGAGGTGGTCGTATTCGAAGGAGATCAATTATGGAGTGACAAATACCTTCTAAAAAGTAGATTTGAGTGATTAAGGTGTGCATTTCATCCATATTATTTAGTTTTTTGAATCTTTGATAGATTATTTCAAGTTTTGAAAAGTTTTAAAATTTTTTCAAGCTTTTGTATAAGTTTTGAAGTACATTTTTTTTGTTTTTTTGTTATAGATTGCAACAACAGTGAACAATTATACAATGAGTAGCCAAGGCTTAGTGGGTGGGAATAAGTCTCCAAATTTTAGAATTGATAAAGGGTCTCCTTTATGGAGACACAATACAAGAATTTCTCAATGTCCTGGAGGTGGGGGGTATATATGGAAATGTAAATTTTATAATGCACAATATAGAAGCTCCTACTCCCGAGTAAAATTACATTTGTTTTGCCTTGGGGGTTGTTGCCCAAATTTCTCATTTCTGTGCAATTGGCCTAGTCTGCCCTATCTTGTTTCCTCTGTCTTGTTTTCCAGGCTTCATGTCTAAACCCTCAGTCTTTCATGCAAATGAGATAATAAACCCTAAGCCTTGGCTCATTATATTTCATCGTTACCTTTTTAAGTCACTTAAGACATGTGCTATAAGTCAGGTCGCTTGATCGCTTTACCAGAATTGAATATGCTTAATCATCTCCCAACTTCACTTCTACCTTGTGTCGCGTAGTCTCGTTAAGAAATGGAATATTCTCTCAGTGACTCAAGACTTAGCGATTTCCTTTCAATCGGGTTGTCGCTTGAACTCATGATATAAGATTTTAAAAGAATGGGACCCACCTTTAGTCGGGTAATCGCGAGAAGAATTGGAAAGTCAAAGAAATGTCTTTCGACTTTGCGATTCACTTCATGTCGCATATTCACTGGATCAGCTCAGTCAAACAGTTAAGCTCTTTCTTCAGTCGCGTGGTCTCGTGATTAAATGGTGGTTAAGAGATAACATTCCCGACCATGCGACTAACTGTTTGATGTTAGTAGAAATACTCAGTC
>MU223739.1:242055-254054 GCA_018584345.1 Thuja plicata
CTACCCATTATTACATAATGATGTCTAATAATAGACAATCTTAGACAGTTACAAAAACTGTCGAGCTACCCGATATTCCCATGCGGATTTTGTGGTGACAAATGTCATACGATGCATTTTTAAATTATAAGAGATGGTTTCACAAAATTCAAAAGAACTAAGACATTACAATGTCAGAAAACTCGTCATAATCTTCAAGAGTTGAGATGCTCCCGCATCAATGGATCAACCAAATTTAGGAGTTCAACCTAGAGATCCACATTACAAAATTGGTGAGAGGTCAAGGTTTGGCAAAGCTGATGACAAAGGAGAACTTGGATTTAGTGCAAATAAATGATGCATACATACATGATTAGACAATTAATAGTATAAAGAAACAACCATTTTATATTGACATTGTATTTTTCTTGAAAAATGCCAAGTATCCTGATGCTATGATAGATAATCAAAAGAGAAGTCTCAGATTACAAGCTCGGAGATACACCTTAGTACAAGGAGATTTATACTGGAAAGATAGGAATGGTGTATTACTTCTATGTCTAAATCAAGGTCAATATGAGAAAATGTTAAATGAAATGCATGTTGGGGTCTGTGGAGGCTATTTTTCTGCCAAGACTACTGCCCACAAGATCTTAAGGGCTGGTTATTTTTGGCCCAGTTTATTTAAAGATACCCATGCATATGTTAGGAGATGTGAGCCATGTCAGAGGTTCACAAATAAGTTAAATTTTTTAGGAGCTCTGTTACTAAATCCTTTAAGTGTAGAAGCCCCTTTTGCTATGTGGGGAATTGATTTTAAAGGATAATTCTCAAAAAAATCTAGTGGTGGACACAATTGGATATTAGTAGCCATAGATTACTTTACAAAATGGATTGAAGCTATCCCCACAAAAAAGGCAACAAGTAAAGTTGTCATTGAGTTCTTGATGGAAAATATATTAACCAGATTTAGTGTGCCTATACAATTAGTAATGGAAAATGCCATGTTTTTTAGGTCAGATGAGATAAAATATTTTTGTGAGAAGTATGGGATAATGATGTCATATTCATCCCCATACCATCATCAAGAAAATGGACAAGCTGAATCTAGTAACAAAAGTATATTGAAGATTTTAAAGAAGACTCTTGAGAAAAATAAGAGAGCATGACATACAAAATTGAGGTTAGCTCTATGGGCTGACAAGATAATAGTTAAAAATGCAACAGGAAAATCTCTATTTGAACTTGTATATGGTATGAAGTCAAGACTGCCTGTTAATAATTTGTTGCCAGTATACTAGTTTACACAACAGGAACAATTAGAGCTTTCTGAAGGTATGTAAAATAGAGTGATGCAGTTGACAGAGTTGGATGAAATCATAAAGGATAGCCAGCAAGAGAACATAAAGCTACAACAAAAGATGAAATATTTGTTTGACAAAAGGGCTAGTAATAAAAAATTCCAACCATATGTTCTATTTTTGCATTGGAATGTAAGAGCAGAAGATAAAGGAAATAATAAGAAGTTTGAGTCCTTGTGGCTTGGACCTTTTGTCATTTCTCATAGTTTTGGAAAATATTCCTATCTTCTAAAGAATATGAATGGATAAGAATTTGAGTTGCCCATGCAAGGGCAATTTATGAAGCCCTTTTTCAATTGAAAATCTAGTTTTTATGCACAAGTGAGTAAATATGTATCATATGTATAGAAGTAGGTTTCCATTCAGTTGTGAGTTTCCCTTTAGCTTTAGTTAGTCAATGTCAAATAAGAGGTCTGTAACTAGATATTATGTGATTCTTGTCATAAAATTATGTTTAGCCATCCTCAGAGAGAGCCACTGTTGGTTGTATTTCCTATTTTTGAGTTTGCCTTGTAAAATTTTGAAGATGCCTGTCATTCTTATGCCCATAAAGTTGAAGTCATGGTTGAAAATGATTATATACTTCTGCAAATAAGTCTTTTACCTCAAAACTGAGTTAAAAAGGCTTGAAATCCTAATCCCTTGAGCCGGTTCTATGAGAAAATGCAAAAAGCCCTAATTTTCTTAAACAAATTCTATTTTGAAGTTACTTTTTGGCACTTAAGTCTTGAAAAATTACATGTGCTTAAAAGGATAGTTGTTAAGTCTCATGAAAGAAAGAGAATATTGCATAATATTACAAGACTTAGTAAATTGGCTTTATCACACTATCTCTTAATGGAAAAGAATATGCTTTAAAGATTACAAGATTTAGCAACGACTGTCTATTTGTAAGAAAGATCCAACAGTTGTTGAGGAGTCTCCTAATAAGATCAGAGTTAGTGATTTTATCTCACAACTTTGAGCTTATGCAGTCATGTTGTCTCCAAATATAACCCATGGTTATGAGTTAAGTTCAAGTGTTAAAATTCTTCTGTTGTCGCTTAGTCTCAAAACAATAGATGAGTTAAGAAAAGATTGTGAGACTTGGAGACAATCATCTGATCAAAATAAGATCTAATGGATAGTGTGAAGTTGCTTATAGTATTTGAAGATTCAACAATTATTCAGTGACCAGGAGGCAAGGAATAGCATTGAGATACATAGTTAAGTATGATAAAGATAAAGGGTATAGTTGCGTGGTCTCTGATTAAAGTTTGATAAAATAAAAACATTTGGCAATTATGAGACAAAGAGTGTTGTCTCCAAGTCTCTTGATGATTTAGGGTTTACATAAAAGTTTATGAGACTTAGTAGGAACCGTCAGATGTTGTCAAGATAAATCCAATGGTTGTCAGGAAGTCTCCAAATAAGATGGCTAAATGAATTTTCCTCCAGCGACTAACAGACAAAAGGAAATAAAGGTAACATTGTACTTTAGTTTCTAGGAGTCAAGACATATTAAGATAAGATATAAATATTATGATACTTAATACTGACCGTCAGATGCTGAAATAAGAAAGATCAATGGTAGTTGGGAAATATCTTGATGGATATGATAAAGTGAAATTTTTTCAGGAATAGTGAGACAAGTTCTAGTCGCATAGTCTCCAGAAAGAATTTAAATGTAAAAGTAAAGGTATAATTCTTATGTCGTGAAGTCTCAGAGCAGTTTATGATCATATCAAAAGATTATGAGACTTAGCGAAGAGCATTAGATTAAAGAGAGAGCAACGGTGATCACGTAGTATCAGAGTAAACCTTGAGTAAAAGTAAATCTTTCAATGACTTAGCTTTTCATAGCTACGTGATTACCAGATGGTAATCAAGATTCAAGATGAAGTTAATAAAACCTTGTGTTGCCAAGTCTCAAAAAACAACAATGGTTAAGCATTTTTATCAGCGACATGGAGATAAGATATTTTCATGAGGTCGCTAAATGGGAAAATTAAAAGTTAAGCATGATAAAGTTAATACAGTTGTTGACACACCAAAGTGGAAAATTCATTAGCCAATAAGAATTTAGAAAAGTTATGACAGCTTAGAACAGTAGCCGAGATGTCTGAGAATCAGCTAATCAAAACATAATTGACCTCTTGTCAAAATTAATAATGATTTTCATCAATTCTATACTCATTTGAAATTTTATTTCCTGTCACAATCAGAGGCTACAACTAGGAAAGCATTGAAGTCACAGTGTGATGAATTGAAGGCATAAGTGATGGGATTACCCAATTATGAGCTATGTACTTTGATAATTCTTTTTCATAAATAGATGATATGAGTTTCATTATCATTTACATTTCTTTCAGAATCTAGAGTGAAGAAATAACCAAGTTATCAGTGTTGCAAAAGGAGAGTTACCAACTTTTGAAAATTCAAGCAAATTGAGGTTCCCAGTTTATAATTCAAGGAATTTGATTAATTTTTAGAGCCTAGATAGTTTTCAGTGTATTACAGTGCAACAATAAGGGTTTCGAGTGAATAGATTTGTTTCAATATCGGTAAAAAGGGAGGATAGAAACAAACAACCAAGATGATCAGAGAAGTTAGTGTAGCTTCCACTAGTGGGAGAAATGAAGAAATAGAGGATGAAGAAAAGGGTAAGAGGAATTTCTCAGATGAATTTCTGCAATTACTTCCAGGATCTACACAAAACAAGAAGTCAAAGGACAATGTCTTGATTGATGACCTTACATACATCCGAGATGCCAAAACTCTAGGATCATCAGGTTATTCTCTTTTAAATTATTTCTATAAAAATTCTGATTAAAGCTGTACCTATGTCAAACCCTTGGACTTGTGGGTTAGCTAGGCTAATTGTTCCTGATGTATTCATAGACACTGATCTTGTTTTAGCCTTAGCGAATAATTATGATGAAATTTCTATGACAATCAAGCGAAGTGATGGAACCATGTTACTAGCCTTAAATAAGAATTTGTTTATGAAAGCCTTAAATCTCTACTTCCCTATGGAAGAAGAAATAGGCCTAAAGAAAAAGGAAGCTAGATATGAGAAATAGGGTGGAGTAGTCAAAGGTCTAGTACAAAGACACATTCCTAGATAGACTAAGAACTATATTTCCCCCATGCCAGGACTTTCTCCTTATGTTTATAAGGATTTAAACCATTATATCAAATACATTGCTTTTGCACTCTATTGAGTACTAGGAAGGGACAGGGGTTCAGAGAGAATCACTACAGATGTTTTGATGATTACCCTAGACTTGTAGGATATTCATACTAACACGACATATGTTTATATCTTGTATATAATTAATAAGATGCATGAGGGGTTTGTGGCCATAAAGAAAAAGGAAAAGGAGCCCAAGTTTTTACATTACTCCATCCTAATGCATTTACTAATGTATTACAACCACCTTGTTATGGATTTAAATAATTTGAGGCCACAAAGAGTTTACCAAGGTTAGTCCAACTGTATTCAGTTTTGGATAAGAATTTGGAATTATATTGCTAGGGATTGTGACTTCTGTGCATTTGAAAATTGGATAGTTTATCCATTACTACAATGCTTAGGGGTGAATAAGACTAGGTTTCCAGCAAAGTTACTACAATTATTAAGGCCTTATGAATATGTAGACAAGTGGCCTGGAGATCACAACTGGGGTGACTTCTTCTTGGAGTAGAATTTTACCATGATCAGAGTGTATGGATGTACACATCCACCACACATACTCCCATTTCATGTCCCTGCCAGAATTGCAACAATGGAGTTTGTTTGGAAACTTATGTTGATAGATAAGGAGCATCTGGCTCCTCATAGAAAAGGAACATTCACCCCCAGGCAATTCAAAGTATATCAATTTATTATTGGCAAGAGATCCATAGATTTAGTGAACAATTGGTTAATCCATTACAGGATGGGTGCAACATTGCATAGGTACACTGATACAAAGGGTTTCATTGTAAGTGCCAAGAAGATCCTAACCCCTACTATTCCTTACACTTATGAACATGAAGAATGCATAGAAGAAGATGATATTAGAAATATTCTTGAGGATGAGGAGGTGATCTCAAGAGAAAATAAAACCAAAGAATTAATGGACCTGGAAAGGAAGGTAAAGAGAAAAGGATTATCATTTGGAGGTTTCTTTTCTAATTTACTATATTTGAAGAGGATAGAGGGTATGATTGAGTCTCATACTTTCTTATGCAATCAATTAGAGGAAGCACTTGTAGTTCCTAAGAAAGTTTAGCCAGAGCACTCTCAATCAGAGTATGACGATGATAGTGATGAAGGCTACCCTTCACCTATTGTCCCACCAGTAAATCAAGATGATGAGGAAGAAAAAGTAGGAGATGAGAATATTATTGACCTAACAGAGCTCCGAGAAATAGAGGTTACTAATGAACCTCCTCTCAAAAAGAAAAAATTTGAAATTGGAGAGCCTTCACAGGCAATGGTCTGTATGAGAAGAGAGAAGAAAAAGGATAAAATTAGTGCCCTTATTCCTGGAAACATGCCATATGATCATTTATTAAGAAAGGAGATTAGAAAAGGAAAAAAGTTGCAATAGGATGAAGAGGAGAATGTTGAATTTCCTCTTAAAGAATGCATTGATGAAAGGATAATTCATCAACAACAGTTCCTAGATGATGATTACTTCATAAAAACCAAGGAATTTAAAGACTTCCTTAGGTGGCATAAGCAGCAGGAAGTTGGAAGACAACTTTAGTTAGATGGAGGAGATCTAGTAACAACAGAAGCCTTACAGGATATACATGATTATGATCTTGAAACATAGGATATTTCTCTAGAGGAAGGAAGGATAATGGTTAAGACTAGTGGGATGCTACTTGTTGAGGGCTGGGATTTAGCCCCAACATTTATTATTGATCAAATAAGGAAACAATTGGACTTAAAATTGTCGTCAAAAGTCCAGGTTGGAGAATTGATAAAGGGATTTGGTTATAATCCAAAATCCTAGGCTATTTCTATGTGGATCCTAGCTCCTAAGGATCATAAGCCAGCTTTACTAAATATTCAGGAAAACATGGTAGGTAGCCAGATGGTGTGGTTTGTGAATAACACCAATGACATGGAGATATCTTAAGTGTTATCACATTTTTCTGAATTGAATGTGGCAAAAACATAGCAAATATCTCAGAGATATAATACTCTGATATAAGAGACTAGTGCTCTTACAAAAGATAGGGAGCTATGTCAGATTAAGATTTGTGCTTTAGAGAAAACAATCAGAGAATTAACTCAGTAGTTAATGGAGAAACCCGAGGTTATCCCAGCATCACCTAAGGAGGTTGTTCATGAAGAAACCCAAACAGAGTTAACAGGGGAGAATGCAGAAATAAAGCAAAAAATTATAGAGTATAATGAAATAGTCTTAGGGGCGTTAATGAACATCTTCTAGCATAGGGTTGATGTTTTGAAGAATAAGATTGATTTGATTTTGAATGCATATAAAAAACTTCCTATTTTACATATTGAAGTTAAAAGTTATATTTCTATTTTAAAACCCTATTTTGGAACATGGTTTAGTAGGACACAATTGTTTGAAAGGTTGGCATCATTGCAACCACATAGGAGTAAACTTCCAGAAATAGTCTTAGAAGTTGGTGATGAGATTTAAAAGATAAATGTAACTTTGCCTTTCTTCAAAGGAAAGTTAAATCAGATTGAATCTAGAATGAATCTCTTTGGATCAGATTTTAATAGATTTATTCCTCCAATCAAGGGAGATGATAGTTAGATCAAAGCCTTGGAGGCTTGGAAAACAAATTTTTATTTCAAGTTGCCTAAGAAAGAGGCATTTATTAATGATAATGCAGAATTAGATATGGAGTGCCACAAAAAGATTTTGGATGAAGCCTTTAAGCCTGAGATTGACATCAATAAATTCTTAACAGATGTCAAGAGTATAATAGATACAGTAGAACAGGAAGAAAGCACAACTAGAGAGCATCCAGAGCTTTAATTGGCCTGCTAAAGATGATGTAGCAACATGTGACACACTGAAAAAACCAAAAAATAAGAAGGCTACTACAGAGGACATTGACCTCATTGATGAAGAATAGAGAGACAATTAGTGCCTATTCTTTGAGTATAGGGAGGTTAGCAATCTTAAAGAGATTAGTGTATGTTATCCTGTATCAGTGGTTACTAAATCTTATTTCAACTATCAGATGCTATCCTAAACACATACAGACAAAGGTGCCAAAGTCTAGAAGAAGACAAAGAAACAAGATCAGATTTCATTCCTCATTCTTGTCTTTCCACCGCTTGGATCATTCTTGTATTTTGTATTTTTTCTTTTTATGGTTAGACATTCTAAACCATCCAAAGCTTGTAGAATCCTTATTTTAAGGATTCCAAGATGGTTTAGGCATATATATATATCTCTCTTCTATCATTTTGTAGAAGGTTGTAAGATTGGAACAAGTTGAGAAGATTGTAATTAAAAATTAGTGAAATATATTATGAGGCAGACTACTAAAATTTATTTGAGACTTTGTTTTATTTGTCTATCTATATGTATTTGAAGCTTTAAGACATTAATACAAATATTTTCAATCTATATTCTACATCTTGGATTGTCTCTTTTCATTATTGTTATTGCTCTTGTATGTTTACTTGTAAGGCACTTAGGCATACTGATCACAAGGTGGTTATGCAGTCATTTGTAAGGTCCTTCAAGGAGGGATTAATATTTTTTAGGTGACTCTAGAGAGCTTAAAAATAGTTCAAGGATATGATGATATAGGTGTAGAGGGAGGATAATTTTTAAGGTATCTTATCTTTATTGCATATGTTTTGTTAATCACCTTACTGTGGAGTTATACCAGATACTGACTCATAACCCAATGGCTAAGGCACTGGCTTTGTAGTTGGCTGAGTAGTTGTTCATTATCCAACCTGTACTTTAATATTCAAATAATTCACACTGCAAACATACATATTCCATTCAAGTAATTGTGTTCAAGGAGTACAATTCAGTTTACTGATTCATTTGAGAGAGAATCAAACTAGGCGATCATTCCTAAAGTTCATAAGAACCTAAAAAAGAAGAAGGATGAGAGTCCTTATTACCTTACTATTTTTTGTAATTAGAATACTAGTATTGTAATACCCCTCTAACCCTAATACATTTTTTTTGAATGAAGTAAGATCTTTAGATATTTCCTTATAGCTTAATACTTGTTTTCCTGTAAGTTTTTTATAATGATTTCATCGACTTGTACCTGAGAATTCTAATATCATACATATTTTCTAAAGGATCATTTATGTATGTGTTTGTCCCCATGTATGTAGAAAGGACCTTCAATACCTTTCTGAACACAGTTAGGATGTTATGTGATATGTGCTTCTATTAAAGTTACTTTAAATGAATCTTGTATGTCACTTAATGATTTTAGGACATTTATTATGATTATGATGAGTTATTATTAGTATCGATTATTGACTAACCCAATGCTCAAGATTCTAACCCTCATGTTACATTCTTTGTGTGTGTGTGTGTGTGTGTGTGTGTGTGTGTGTGTGTCTATATACATGATGTGTCTTCATGATTTGGGATGAAATCATAGTTACTCACATGGATGAGGCCCACATGATGTATCGATCCTGATCATCTGTCTGCAATGTCTTCTTTAATATGTACATCAATGCACATGTATTTCTTCTTGGTGATGCAGGCTTGCAGGTACTAGGCATAGACTTCACTTGGCTTCACAGGTCTGAGCTTGTCCCAAAATCCTCAATCGTTGTTTTTACAGAGATAGTACCTAGTCCCACAAGATTATGCCTATCCCTGATCCTTTTTCCTGGGTTGGGTCTTTTGGATTTTTTCCTTTGATTACGGATTGATGTCCGATTATGGTTGCTTGGTATTTGATCATTGAGGATATTTGTTATAGTCCCTAGGACTAGCTGAATATTGTTTTGTGGTGGGATTATCAGTTAGTAATATTTTGATGGTCTTATGGAATTAAATATATGGTAATAAGCCTTTTCTAAGTGTGTTCATTAAAGCATGATTATAATAGTAATATTTGCATGGATATATATAAACATAGGCATATGGGTGAACACATATTCATATTTATATATATATATGATTATATTAATATGTTTATATAAATGTGTTTTAATGTGAGTGTTTTTGTATTTATTTATTTATGTCCTCATAATTATAATGAAGGGATTAACTATTGTGTGTAATTAAAACCACTTCATCCTTGGATAAAATAAAGGTAAATTACTTATTGTTCTTTAAAGAGAGAAAGTAACTAATCTTTATCTAAAGTGATAGTGAGAGTAAAATAAAAGCAAAACAAAACAATAGTAACTAAAGTGCTAAATAAACTAAAAGCATTCTCGGGAAACTATCTACATATTAATTCATCTAAGGACTATTGAAATCCAATATAATAACCAAAAAATGGTTTGTGGATGGTTACATCAGTTGAAAATTCCTACGCAACCAATCCTACCACATATTTATGTAAGGAGTTTTGGAAGTAAAGAGTGAGGAAGAAAACGAAGGATAATAAATACAGAGAACTATATATCTAAAAATATTAGAATGGTTGGTGGAAGCATTTGGAGGATATCTCTGTGTTTGGAAGGTTTGAGGAGATTAGACCTAGCTAGAGTGGAATTGGATTTGCTTCAAAAATTTCTCCGTAGGACTCCAGGTAGGCTCTACTCGGAAAGAGAATCCTTTTCATGAGTATGCTATGTTTTGATATGGTTGTTTTACTCTCTTCTATAGTTATGTGATCAATGGAAATATTCTACGTCTATTTTGATATTATGCCTTCTTGTAGGAATGGAATAATGAATGAATACCTTATGCTAGATAATGTTTTTGTACTATCATTTACTGTTCCTCTTTGTGGATTGTCACCTTAAATGTATTGGCTTTTAAATAGAACCTTCTATTGATATTTTGTAGATTTTTGTCTGGTTAGATTAATGTCTTCTAGTGGTCACCTTTCTACACCTTGCCCCTATGGGAAGGAACTAAATAGGTTTACCATGAAGGTAGCATGGGTTTGAGGGATTTTTTGGAAGGAGAATTGAGGGATCTTAACTGGGTACTCTCTGATTCTACTTTCTAGGCCTTCATCTTATCTAGTTTTACCTGGAAGGTTGAATCTAGTGGTTGTTGTCTTGAGTGCACACAGTCTTGACCGCTTGGGTAGAACTGGGCACCACATGCGAAGGATGCATTACCACCTGTGTAGAAGTCCCCACCTGCGTAGGTTGTACCACCTATGTAGTTTGGGTAACCACCTACGTAGCTTAGGATACCACCAATGTAGCTTAGGGTTCCACCTATGCAAGACTATTCCAGTTTGGTTTTTAGGGTTTTTGGAAGGGCTTAGGGTGTCTTGTTGACCCAGGGTTGACCCTAGGGGGTGTGTAAACTTGTAGGACACTCACTTTTCATATGGTATTATATTTTTGATCTTTTGGAACCCTCTCAAGAGTTTGGATAATTTTGGGAACCCAGATTAGGGTTAGGGTGGTCTCAATCTGATTTTAGCCTTAGGGCAGAACATAAAATGTAACATTTAAGTATAAGCTACATACTTTTAATTCCTTATACTATAAGTTACATTTTATGTGATGCCTTCCAGGATGTTTGAGAGTGGTTTCAACCTCTTAGGAGTTCAAATAAAGATTCTAGAATTTGAAGCTTTTAGGAAATTTCAGACTTAGCCAAATTTCAGGAATCAGCGTGTTTTCTGCAACATGATCTTGTTATGATGTTTTGTGTGAGTTGGTACCAAAAGGAACTGGTTATATGGTTTTGTATAATAATTGATGTTTGTTACATTTTTATGTCTTCTTATGTGTTATATACCATCTTGAATGTTAGATTAGGGTTTAGGACTGTCTGGTGGACTAGGTTTATTTAGTGATCCCCTAAACCCAATCCTAGGTTACTAGGTGATCCCACAAAACTGTGTCCCTGATGAAGGGTGCTCCCCTTAATGCCACAAACACATAACAGAAATAGAGAAACAACAACAATTTGCAAGAATAGAAAATGGGCTTCTTATTATCTCCACAAATGTGGAATTACAAACTTTCAGAATTACAATATGCAAAGCCACATGGGCATTTCACTTACAATATTCTGTAGGACAAAGCCTCAAATTATTGCTCTGATCCACACAGAACTGCCCCGAACTGCCTAAAACAACACTATGGGCCTTCTTAATATAGGCAATTTCCACCGCCCGAGAAGGTTCCAGAAATTTAGCCCTTAGGGCCAACGAAACTTAGAATTATTTTATTTTTTTCAACTTAATACATCAAAGTCGGCTCAAAATAACTTTTGAAACCTGAAAATTTTGAAGGAAAATTATTTTCTGCTATTTCAGGTGACCCAACTTCTGGAAAACATAAGTCATCACCAGTTGACTCGATTGACTATTATAACCCCATTTCGGAAATGCCACGAAGCGCTCTACAACAATTCAACTATACAAGCATCATCGAGCCAAAGTTTTGACCTCATCTGGGGCCTCTAAAGCCTTCAAAACTGAGCTCGAAGTTTCTGTACCTTGTTTTCAATACCAAAAATTTTCAATATCTTCAAAACTAGACCTGATCTAGCCATGAAACTTTAC
>MU223739.1:266306-289836 GCA_018584345.1 Thuja plicata
AACTTACTAAAAATAGCAAGTTTCCATAAATAGCAGCTCTGCACAAGGTAGCCCTTATTGAAAAGAAAACAGAAATATTTTTAGGTGATGCAAGATTGCCCTTACACCCAGGATGCTCCTGCATCAGTCCCACTTTTTGGCCAACTTTGACACTGAAATGAACATATGGAGAAACAAATTCACTTTCAGAAATCTATTGTCGTAAAACCATTAAGAATTTGAACATGATGTAAAATAGTGACTTTTAGAATTTTTTTTCTAGTTTATAAATATATATTTTTAAAAAAAATTGGAATTTATTTGTATCAATTTTTCCTTCTCCTTCAGAAATTGTTTTTGTGAAAAATCAACATTTTTCAGGAGTGACACTCACTTAGATCAACATAATTTTTTTTATAAAAATGATAAGAACGTAATTATTTTTAATTTAGGTTTTTAACACCAATATCTAGAGAATCCATTCAGTTTCATTCAATTTGGTTTAATATTTAATAGTTTATTGAGTTATGAAGTGACATAAATTATAATTTGGACATAGGTTCACTTGGATCACTATAACTCTATCTCTATATATCAAAATTCATTTTTTTCCTTTTTTGATAGAAAGGTAACATAAATACCTATTTCCTAGATATTTTTTATATATTTTTTTTGCCTAATTTACTATTTTTCTAGAAGTGTTGAACAAAGAAGTCGCTAAATGGTCAGACAACCTATGTTTAGTAAAACTTAAAAAAAAAATCTTAATAAAATCAATATATATAAATCATAATCATCAGAAAGCTTTATCTGAGTACTATCATTCTGTATTTGGGTTTTTCAAATGAATTTATTTGGTCCCACTAAAAGTTAATGACAAAGTAATTTTTTGTCAGTATTTTAATGGGTGCAAAGGAGACTTGATTATAGGTGTGAGTGAGGAGTAGAGGGATTATACCAAAGGAATTTTGATCCAAGAGGATTTTATCTAGCCATTTTCAGTCTACTCCTCCAAATGGGAGCTCTCAAGGCTTAAATCATCATATTTTCTCAAAAATGTGCAATTTCAGCAAAAATTAGGATGTTCAAAAAAGTGGGACAGACTATTGTGGGACCACCCTACTATGATGTTTTAATTTTTGTGGTTATGAGTTTCATGATGTTATTATATTGTTGAGAATCCCTTGTGATGCATTTTATGCAATGTGGTTGTGTTTTAATTATCTGTGTACTCGATTGCGGTTTAGGGTTGTCTAAAGGATTCAAGACAACTAGTGCTTTCCTAAACTAAACTATTTGATGTTGTGACATTGTTATGTCTTCCTATGGATTATTATGTGGGTCTATTATGCTCTTTTGATGTTTGATAAAGGTAGGGAACCTAAGAACACTAGGTGAGTGGCTCATAGTGGGGGGTCGAGGCCCTAAGTGGCTAGTACTAGGGTAACCCACTATGGAGTTGTTTAATCCAGTGATAAAAATAATAATTTATGGGAAGCAAACTATACATTAACTAAGATAAGCCTCTCCCATGCTGCTAGTTCTATTAAAGGATACAGATGGGAGTGGGAGAAGGTGCTATTGCGATAGCACAATCAGACAGTCTCACCCCTATGAGAGATGTTTCGTTCTACATGTGCCTACTTGGGGGTTGGGGCCCAGAGTGACTGACCAGGGTAACCCAAGGGGTGAGGGCTATGTGATGACACTCACCTAGCATTTCTTAGAGTTCCTACCAATGTGATTTATGTCTTTGTGATCTTCTTGTGTTTTCTATTGTGTTATGTTTTGGGAAGGGCTACCATCACCTTAGGGGTATCGTAATTATTACCTTCTTGCATGGACCTTGGTCTCTATCTCCTAGCATGGGGGAGTGGACTCTTTTTGGATCCATGTGTTTGGGTGGTTAATCTTTATTATATTGAGGTACTGTTCATGGTCAGATGGATTTTCTTGGCTCTTGTTCCTTCTAGATTATCAGTTTTGAAGACTTCTTATTGTATATCTAAAGATGTGCTTATGCATGTGCATTCTTGTAAAAGAAATCTCTTGTAAATCATTAGATCTGATGATATGATGTATATCAATGTAATTCAAAGAAATTTATAAGGGAATGCGTAGATCTAGGAAAAAGGGAAGGGAAAATATTATATGTTATCAATATGAAAAGATAATTGTTTAGGGTACTTATTCATGTATCTTTTATTACTTTTGGTGTCCAAGAAATGATCTTAGAATTAGTATGAAATAATTTATTTATGAATGAATGTGCTATTTCTTAATGCATGGTTGTGGAAAGCTATTATGAATTAATGAATCGATGAATAAATAGCTATATAATTTAATATTGGATTATGGTTACTATGTTTCACAAATGCGTATGAAATAATAAAGTATATAGGGCATTGCATATCCATTGAATATTTATATTTCACCTAAATGCTTAATGAATAGTGTAAATAATGACATAATTTTAGTGAAGGATAACTCACATGGATGCATGTCAAAATATTGGGATTGATGGTAAGATTATACATGTAACTTAATGTTAAGAGTAAAGGAATGAATTGCAAACTTATTTAATCAATCAATGTCTTGATGGGTAAATGAATAGATTAGATTATGTTTCTTTAATAGTGGTGTTAGGGAACCTATGAGGACTTAGATTAGTTATAATATTTCATAAAAAAAAAATATATTCACATCTCTTAGTAATTAGTTGGCTTGTCCTCTTGGGTTCCCTGGCAGGGCGTGACAAGTATGACTTGTTAAACTCTATATTATGATGTTATTTTTCATTTGCAAAGTCATATTTTCCCTGATTCATATGAAGCATTCAATAAATTAGTAAGAAGATAATCCACTTAAAGATACTGTAAATCAGTAATCATACATAGGTAATACCTGCTTGAGCCAGTGGATCTCAAAAAAGGAGGTGATAATATGTATCCCTAGATATTATCTAATTACCCCCATCAATTATCCTTTCTCTTGTATGAAATAAGAGTTTGTTTTCCATCACATTAGTATTCAGTCATATCAAGGTTGTGCTGCAAGAAAAAAAGCTAATAGACCCATTTATCAATATTAAATCCATACATCGCTTTGTTTCTGGCAGCCTGCAAGGAAGTGATGGTAGAAACTCTCTTAACTTTGAAGTTCACATCCCAAAAGTATTCTTCTCTTCCAAATCAATGGCATCCTTGTTTCCACAAGTATCTTTATCCTTCCCATCCTTATTGGCATTTCTTTCATTGTATTCTACCAAGGAATTTTCATTGTCAACTTCCTGATCTTCACAATCTTCAGCATACTCTTTCATGATGTTGCCTATATTATTTGCTTCAATATAAAGATTTCCTGGGTTCTCCTTTCTATTCCCCTGATATTTGTCAAAGTAAAGGCCCATAACATTGTTAATTTTTTCAGTGATCTCCTCTAGGATTTCCTTACTAGCCTCTTCCATAGTCTTGACAATCTGGGTGTCATCATTATCTTTATCAGTAGTAACATAGTGAGATATGTCTCTATTACTCAGATCACCTTTGAACCTCTCCTCTTACGTAGAGGAAACCTCTTCCAGGTAATCTTCTGAGATCATTCCTTGCACCTCATCAAAGATTGGAAGCTTGATTTTAGGTTTGACCGGGCTAACCTTACGAGATTTTTTGTTTGAGCTAGTGCTGATTTTCTTGTCAGGCAGAGTCTCAGAGTACTTTATTTTAGTGCTGGATATATTCTTAGGAATAACCTTAGGAATGTGATTTTTTGCATAATCAACTATTGATAGGATATGCCCCTCATGCAAGACTGGGGTACCCTTCACTTTATGTTCCATAATGCTTTGATTCAATGAACTAAGAAGGAAATAAGGGAAAGAAACCCTAACATCATGTCTGAAGTGGTTAACCAAAAAAAAATGGTAATTGTAAACCCCAATATATCTTCCGTCTAAAGTAAAGTATTCCATGATATCTTTAAGAACACACACCGAGATGAGTTTGATATTTTCCAGGTTAACAAAATTCACTTTACCTTTAACCAACATTGCTCTTTCTTCATCAGTCTTAGGGAAGAGTTTGTACATTTTGTTTCCTTCCTTCTCATCCTTGGAGAAATGCACGCCCTCAAGGGGAAGACCAATAATATTAGCTAAAAGCTCCAGTGATAGAGTAAATCTCTTCCTAGAAAGATTCAATTTACTATTATTCCAGCCTACAACAAAGACCCTAGTAATGTCTTTATTATTACCATGCAGACACTTCATGTACTGGTGCACTCTGCCTTTTTTAAATTTTCTCAAGATTTCAATTCTTGTCTCCATTTACACTTTGTTGGTTCCCCCCTCTTAAGATTCCCACTCATATCAACTTTCTTCTTCGTATTTTGAGCACCAAACTTCATAAACTTGTTCCCAGTATTCTCTATCTTCAAATATCTCTGCCTAGAATCAGAATTCTCAGAATTTAGCAACTTAGTAGAGTTTAAGATCCATAAATCATGTGAAATGAATTTGCAATGAATGCTCTTAATGACCACTTGGCACTTTGTATACAAATTACTCTGGTTAATCTTTAAATCATACATGATAATAATTATTACTAATAATACCATCCTTTTGATTGATCTTGTCATAATAGATTTTGGCATCAATCTCATCATTAATTTTGATAGTTTCATACCACTTAAAGATAGTGTTACTTCTAACCCCAAGGTTAGCCAAATAGTCCACCACTTGGTTAGGTTTACAGTAATTGTGAGTCACATGAAAGGACTCAAAATTTGAAGCAATATGATTGATTTTATTGATGATATGCTCAATTAACCAAGATGCCTTATGCCTTTATTGTTATTGATAATATTAAGTGAGTCTCCTTCCAGTCAAATTTTTTTATATCCCATCTCTTTTACCAGCTGCATGGTATTGAGAGCTGCCATTACTTCAGCTTTGTGTTTGGATTGAAGCCCAAGAAGGACTGCCACCACACCAACTCCAATACCTATCCAATTTATTATAATACCACCTCCACCATCCATGCCTGGGTTTCACTTAGCTGTGCCATCAAAGTTTTCTTTAATCCAATCATTGGGAGGGAGGTCCAGGCAACAAACAATATAGGATGATCATCCTTGGGGACTTGGGTACATAAATTCCAATTTCTAATGTTCTCCTGAGATATTTGAGATGAGAGCTTTGTGTTGCTAATGTTGATAGAGAAGTTGAAGTTTTCCTCCACTCCTCTGTAGATAAGGTTGCTTACCACTTCAGGTTGAGAATTCTTATCCCTGAACACTCTATTATTTCTTTCCTTCCAAATCCTCTTGCAAAAATGATGAAGCAGGAGCTTCCAAAATTCTTTAGCCAGGTTGTTCGAAAGAGGACAACACCATTGCTCAAATATTTCCTGCCAGAGAAGAGGAAAAAACCAGCAAAGATTCCATTTTTTAAAGATTAGGTCCCACACCCTATAGGTGAAGGAAAAATGCATCATTATATGATCAAAATATTAAGCCACTTCCATGCAAAGAAAACATCTATTCGAGAGTTGGAAATCCCTTTTACTAAGATTATCAAGGGTGAGAGGTTTATTCTAGGTTAAAATCCAAAAAAAGAAATTAATTTTGGGAATAAGAAACTTATACAACACTTGTGAACATAAAGGTCTATCCTGTTGATGCAGTCAAGGATGGAGGATCCAAGAATGGATTGTCCAATCTTGCAGCCACATCAGAATACACAGCAGAACAAAAACACAACATAGATATATCAAACAACTTTATATTATTCCAGTGATTCCATTACATTACATGCAACATGCCAGGATGTAAGACCTTCCTGATTATGGCTAATTTCCCAATTACGGCCAATATACATCACATTGTACTACAAATGATCTTCCTACTATAGAGATCTCAAGTGTTCAATATCTCAACATTGCCTTCTTGCTCTAAGACTTGATACCTAAACTAAGAACATACAAAAAAATATCTATTAGAATCCAAAAAAGTAATCAGCACTCAAATACAAAGGTGAGACTGAGATTTAGGTCCACACAGATCCCAATGAAAGACCCCACATTAATTCATCCATAGAAATTAAGTGTAGAAGTCAGCCAGATCAGGAAAACACACGTCAGGCAAAGCATCACCAAAACTCGTTGGTCAAAGCATCACCGATAAAAGAAAGCTCATCAGGAAATGATGTCACTGAGACCCATTGGTAAAGATAGAACCTAATAGACATGAAACTAAACACATCACAGAGAACTCCTCCAAGTTACCAAACTTCAAAGTAAACACATATTTTTGGTTGACACAGGATTGCCAAGAATCCTAGGATGCTCCTGCATCAGACACCCCAGGTAAAGAAGATGTTCCCATAAAGGAAATCATGAACATCTCAAGGGAATTAGAATAGGTACTCCATACTTTTTCTTAACCCATACCTCTTCTTCTCCTTCATTCCATGCTTTCTTCATTCTGCCCATTGCCTCTTTTGATAAATTCACACTTTCTATGCTTCTCTAATGTTTTTTGTCTGCAATTGACAACATTATACATCAATTAGCCAAGGTACCATCAGTGTTTTGATGAGCCACCTTCTTCTCTGATTTCCTTCTCAACTCAACATCATCTGCATCTTTCTGTGTCACTAGTGTCAACATCTGATGTACTATCCCAGCCAAAAAGTTTATCCGTTTCTTCATTTCTGTAAACTCCTTAGAGATACCATTCTCTTTCTCTTTCAAATCTTCCTTCCTTTCACCTATAGGTTTACTAATTCTCCCTTTTTCATATTTTCACTATCATTCAGACAATATCTAATGACTCCACATCTTGTAGCCTCTTTTTCTTGCAAAGGTATCAACTTATGTCTGACTGTCCCTTTTTTTGCAACATAGGTATTTCCATGACCATCAAACATAACATGTCTATCATACTGCCAAGGTCTACCGAGAAAAAGATGACAAGCATCCATAGGTAACACATCACATAGTATCTCATCATGATAAGATCCAATCTTAAATTTAACAAGGCATTTCTCTACAACCCTCACCTTAGATACATCTTGAATCCAACTAATCTGATAAGGATTATGATGTTTTCTTCTTTCTAATTTTAAATTACTAACCATCTCTTTTGAAACAAAGTTCTCAGAACTGCCACCATCAATTATGACATTACATACCTCATCCTTGCATCTACATTTAGTCCTGAACAAGTTTCTTCTCTGACAAGTATCAGCTTTCTTCGAGGACAAAAAATTCTTCCTAAGAAAAAGATTCACATTCTCCATATCAGGTTCATTCTTAGTAGCTTCATTCACCAGAGCTTTCGGGGGTTACTAGTTTTCTTGTCTACATGAGAACATTCATATGACCGATGCCCTTCTTCTCCATAGTTGTAAAAAGTACCTCTGAATACACCTCTACCTATTCTTCTCCTTGGCTCAGTAGGTTTTGGTTCTTCCTCTATTTTTGGTTTATCTTTTACTGACTTTTCTTGCTTCTCTTTCCCTCAGAAATTACTATAATGTCTTCTCTTCAACTTATCTTCTACCTTTAGTGCATACTGATAATAATCCTCCATAGAGTCAATCTTCAACATGCCAATCTCATCTTGGATATTGAATTTGAGACCATTAACATACCTCGCCACCTTTTCTTTAGAAATCTCTCTATGTCCTGACTGAATTGTCAACTTGTAGAATTCCCCAGTATAATCTTCTACAGTCATCTCCTTTTTTTTCAGGTCTTGTAACTTCTTGAACAATTCAAGTTCATAGTCAACTGGAATAAATTTAGCCTTTAGCTTGGCCACCATCAACCTCCACCGATTGATCTTCATCTCACCTTCTTCTTCTTGATCCCTTTTAGTTCCTTCCACCAAAGAGAAGCATGCCCTTTCAACTTAGTTTGTGCCAATTTTACCCTAAATGAATCTTCAATGTCTTCCAGCTCAAAGTAGTCCTCCAACTCACCCACCTAATCAATCATATCCTTGGGCTTCAATGTACCTGAGAAATTAGACACCTCCATTTGATGATTTTTAATCAGTTGAGCTTCAGATCTCTGCAACTAACCATGTTTGCCTCCTCCAGATCTCGCCATCTGATTAGTTCTATCATCTCCAATAGATCTGACAACTTCAAAATCTTTAGCAGCTTCCTCATAACCATCATCCATTCTAGAGCCTCTCTGTAATCCAATGTTTCTGATACCTTCTATGATTTCATTTATCATTGTCGCCATCTTAGATCTAAATCTTTCTGTTACCCTCGCTTCCACATCCTTGGAAAGATCTGCATTTTCCCCAGGGTCTAATCTTCTTGGAGGCATCTCTCCAGATTTTCAAAAACCCTAAGCAATGAATCAGATCAACCACAAGAGGTGAACCAGCTCTAATACCACCTGATGTAGTCAAGGATGGAGGATCCAAGAATGGACTATCCAAGCTTGCAGCCACATCAGGATACACAACAAAACAACAACACAAGAGAGATATATCAAACAAATTTATATTATTCCAGTGATTCCATTACATTACATGCAACATGCTAGGTTGTAAGGCCTTCCCGATTACAGCCAATATACATCAGAATGTATTACAAATTATCTTCCTACTAAAGAGATCTCAGGTCTTCAATATCTCAACATTGCCTTCTTTCTCTAAGACTTGATACCTAAACTAAGAACATACAAATGAATATATATAAAAATCTAACAAAGTAGTCGGTGCTCAAATACAAAGGTGAGACCCAGATTTAGGTCCACACAGATCCCAATGAGAGACCCCACATTAATTCAGCCATAGAAATTAAGTGTAGAAGTCAGCCAGATCAGGAAAACACACATCGGGAAAAGCATCACCAAAACTCATCAGTCCAAGCATCACCAAAACTCGTCAGTCAAAGCATCACAATTAACAGCAAGCTCATCGGGCAATGAGGTCACCGAGACCCGTCGGTAAAGACACAACCCGACAGATAGGAAATAAAACACATCATAGAGAACTCCTCCAAGCTACCAAACTTCAAAGTAAACACATACTTTTGGTTGACACAGGATTGCCAAGAATCCTAGGATTCTCCTGCATCACCTCCTGATTTATGATGAGATCACAAGTTGATGCCACAGTATAGTTACAATCAGACATAGAAGCCCAGATGATTTTATACTCTTGATTATTATGAATGAACCAACTTTGTAAATCATTCCAGAGGGAAGCAAATCTTCTATTTGAAATTCCTATATTCCTCCAGTTGTTTCCCTGCCAGTAATCTTTCACTTTAGTCCCAATAGTTTCTTTATAGTAATCAATAACTTCTTTCCAATCTTGACTCCTGGAAAGAGGGACTTTTTGGATCCAAAAATTGTCCTAAAATTCAATTCTAATTCCATCCCCCAATTTCCATCTCATTTTTTTGATAATAATATCTTAAGAGGAGAAAATGCTATTCCAAATATAAGAGCCATTAATAGTTCCCTTGTCAGCAATGAAATCCTCCATAGAATTGTTTCTGAAAAGGTATTTGTTTTTTATAATAGTATTCCACCTTTTTTGAGTCCCATAAATTCTCCAAAGTTGCTTATCCAAAAGGGCTTTATTGAAATTTCTTATTGTTCTCAATCCAAGCCCTCCACAATGTTTGGGTTTGCAGACATTTTCCCAGGCGACTAGGCTGCATTTTTTCTTTTCCTCAACTCTAGACCATAGGAATCATTTCTTAATTCTTTCAATAATATTTGTAAATTTTTGAGGTATCTTAAAGAGACTCATCAAATACACTGGGAGATTCTAAAGAGTGGACTTCAGGAGCTGAACCTTCCCAGAGTTACTTAAAAGAGCTCCTTTCCATCCAACCAGTTTGTTGTTGAATCTATTAATGATAGAGTTCCAAGAGCTATCAGAAATTTTTAAACAGAGGGGAAGTCCCAACTAGGAATACGGGAGAACACCAATTTTACATCCAAGTATAATGGATATTTTATTCTATCTTTCTTCAGGGGTGTTGATGAATAATATGGAGCTTTTAGATCAATTTATGGGTTGACCCAAGGCAGAGATGTAAGAGGTAAGAACTCTCTTCAATTTCCTTGCTTCTTTAACAATAGCTTCTGTTGGAGATTTGTTTCTGTGCAGTTGATTGATTGTCTATTTGTCATTGATGAAAACATATAATATATAGTAGCATTCTCTATGAACTTATCAGAATAGTGTTATCAAACCTTGCATGGTTAGATATATGTTGTAGACATGTTTAGTATGCTATGTTCATACACGCAGACTTAGATATGAAGTTTCAGTTGTGTTGTATATTTATGTTAGTGGCAATTACAGTTTCTAGAGTGTATCTGTACAGAGTCAATGTATTGGAATTGGTTCTTGAGTTGTGCCTATCTTCATGATATGCATGTGTATATTCATGATTAGTTATGAGTTAACTATGTTTGGATAAACACACCTATCATGTAACATCAGGATCATGCTATTTGAGATGATTTGGTGAAGCCAACTTAGTGAAGTGTTGCGTCTGTTTAGTTTGTGTTGTGCGGACTTAATATTTTTTGCATGCTTAGTTAAGCTAACAAAGATGTTGTTGAAGTGTTTCCAAGAGCCATCATGAACTTATACTTTAAAGAAGATACTTATAGTAGTTCGTTTGTAAATGCAAAGTGTGAATGATAAGAACAGAGACAGAATAAGTATAGAGCAGAATATCAGAGTTGTTTCATTCATCAAGGATCTATGTGAATAAGTAGTTGAAGATTAAAATACATTGGAATTGATCAAGAAAGAAGGTCTACTCTATATGTCATCATCAGATATAGTGTATATCTATTCTATAGAAGGTTGTAGCCTTCACCATTGAAGCAGTGAGCTTTTGGACAGTGAGTCCGCACCCCTAACACGGTTATTTGTAAAAGACTCTTAAAAGGGTTAGACCCTTAATCAGGTCACTATACTTATTGCATTGTAAAGTACAACTCCTAACAGGGTAAGACCCTTAATCAGGTCACTATACTTATTGCATTGTAAAGTACAACTCCTAACAGGGTTGAAATATCTTCTAACAGAGATTACTATAAACAAGTATAGTTCATTGTGGGTACTAATTCCCACCGGTGTTTTTTCCATTTGATTTTCCTGTAACCAAATTGAAGTGTTGTCTATTGTGTTATCTGAATGTGTATTTACTTTATTGTATTATGAAGTTAACAAGAAAAAAGAATTAAATTGGCTGATAACTGATTCACCCCCCTCTCAGTTATCCTTTGGGACTATTCTAATAATTGGTATCAGAGCCAAGTGCCTTGGAGAAGAAGCTTAACAACTTAAGGTGGATCAAATGTATTACTTTAGAAAAGAGAGCCCTAAGTTTGATGGAGAAAATTATCTGGATTGGATAAACAAAATGATAACCCATCTACAGTGTGTTGGTTTTGATATCTTTGAGATAGCCACGCAAGAAGTTGTTATTCCCTCTTTAAAATATCTATCAAAAGATGATGCTACTTTTAAACAGAAGGATACATTCATAGCTAATGCAGTTGCCAAAGAAGTCCTTATAAGCACACTATTTGACAGTGAATTTTATGAGATCAAGAAATTAGATGAGGCATACACAATATGGAAGTATTTAAAAGACATGTTTGAAGGAGATATTCAAGAAAAGAATGCACGCAGGAAGAAATGGAAAAAGAAATACAACATTCTTGAGATGTTACCTGAAGAGAATATTAGATCCTACAATCAAAGGATAAATGAAGTAGTCTCTAGAATAAAAAACAATGGTGGAGAAATATCAAAAGAAGATATAATGGACAAGCTATTAACTACCTTAACATTAGACTATGAAAACAAGATAAGTATTCTAGAAGAAACCATGCAATTCTCACAAGACTTCAAGAGAGAGACTTTGATCAGTAAAATCTTTGCATTTGAGATATCAAGATTGAAGACTGAACCTAAAAGTGAAACAACTTTCAAAGCCTCAGTCCATGGTAATAAATCCTTACACATCTCTAGCCATAATGAGAAAGAAGAAGTTGATGAAGAACTAAAAGATATCATTGCTATGATTGCTAAAAGAGAAATGAAAGGAAAAGGAAAATATGAAGGACAACTTCCATTAAATTTTTTTTTCATGCAACAAGATTGGTCACTTTGCATCTAAGTGTCCCATAAGAGTCAATAAGTTTAGATCTAATTACAAACCTAAAGATAAGAAGGAATGTTACCATGTTGAATAAGGTGTAACTGATGAAGATTTAGGAGAGGATGAAATTAGATTTTTTTCCCTTAGAGATGGAAAATTTCTTGAGGAAATGGACATTGCAGATGAAAAGGAAGAACAAGAGTTAGCCCTAATTTCTAAAGCAAACATCAGAACTGATTGGATCATTGACAGTGGATGCTCTCACGATATGATAGGTGACAAAGATAGATTTGTTCATTTAGACAAATACAAAGGTGGTATGGTTAGATTTGGAGATAACACAACTTAACCTATCATAGGTAGAGGTTCTATCACTTTGGATGGAAAGAGCAAGACATATGATGTTCTGTATGTTGATGGATTACATCATAACTTGCTAAGTGTTGGACAACTAATTGACAAAGGTTATCATTTGGAGTTCAAAGACAACAAGTGCATCATTAACAACAAGGATGGAGACATGATTACATCAGGCTCCAAAACAAAAGGTAATGTTTTTTAGCTCAATTTAGATGTAAGTTGTTTTGTTGCAAAAGTGGATGACAATTGGTTATGGCACAAGAGACTCTGTCATATCAATTTTGATAACATAGTAAAGATAAGTAATGTCAAGGCATTCAGAGATCTTCCAAGTATAGCAAGACTAGTTGACACAATGTGTAGGGAATGTGTTATGGGAAAGCATGTAAGGAGTTCTTTTAGAAGCAAGCAGAAATTAGCTAAAAACAAATTGGACCTAATGCATACAGATTTATGTGGTCCTACCCAAACAAGATCATACAACAGAGAAAGGTATTTCATTTTGTTTGTTGATGATTTTTTAAGGATGATGTGGGTTGACTTCTTAAAAGAGAATTCTGAAGCCTTTGATAAGTTCAAAATATTCAAAGCTAAGGTTGAGAATAAATCATGATTAAAACTAAAATGTCTGAGATCAGATAGAGGAGGATAGTTCACCTCTGATCAGTTTTATGATTATTGTGAAGAACATGGAATAAAAAGATAGTTGAGTGCCCCTAGAACCCCTCAATAGAATGTGATTGTAGAAAGGAGGAACAAGATTATACTTGATACAACGTGCACTATGATGATTGAAGGAAAAGTTGTGCACACATATTGGAGAGATGCAGTAAATACAACAGTCTATACTATCAACAGAACCCATTTGAGGCCAGGTGCAGATAAGACACCCTATGAAATTTGGTTTGGTAATGTACCTACAGTAAATTATTTTAGAATTTTTGGCAGAAAATGCTACATCAAGAGAGATGATGGTGTTGGTAAATTTTATGCTAGAAGTGATGAAGGTATTTTTCTTGGTTACTCTACAAAAAGCAAAGCATACAGATGTTTCAATTTGAGATTGAAAAAGATAATTGAAAGTAATCATGTAAAAATTGATGAGAATTTTATGGTTCAAGAGAGGTACTATGAATATGCACCTATGATTGAAGATGAACCCAGGCCTAGCATAAAAAATACTATTATTGAAGAAATGTTTGATTGTATTGATGTCTCATGCAATGACCCTGAATCAAGCAGAGAAGAATCACAAATTATAGAAGAAGAAGTAACACCTAAGGTTCATAAATTCACATCTAGATACCACTCTAAAGATGATATCATTGGAGATTAGAGCAGTAGTGTTTTGACCAGATCAAAAGCAAAAAGTCTAACAATGGATGAAGAGGTATGTTTACTTTCATAGATTGAACCCTTAAGTGTTGAAGATGCTTGTAATGATTCTAATTGGAAGAATGTAATGAAAGAAGAATTAGATCAGATAATTAGGAATGAGACATGGGAATTGGTTCCTAGACCCAGTGACAAAAATGTGATTAGAAAAAAGTGGATCTTTAGAAACAAGATGAATGAAGAAGGTACAATAGTAAGAAACAAAGCAAGATTGGTATGTAAAGGATATGTGTAGAGAGAAGGAATAGACTACACTGATACATTTTCCCCTGTGAGAAGACTAGAAGCCATTAAATTGTTCTTGGCTTATGCAACATTCAAAGACTTTAAATTTTATCAAATGGATGTAAACTTAGATTTTCTGAATGGTGACTTGAAGGAAGAAGTCTACATAGAATAGCCTGAAGGATTTAATCTTTCAGATAAACTAGACATGGTATGCAGATCGAAGAAAACACTCTATGGTCTTAAATAGACCCCAAGAGCTTGGTATGAGAGACTTGATGGTTATCTTACCAAGGTTGGATTCAAGAAAGGTGCAACAGATGTAACCTATTCACAAGAGAGACACCTGATGGATTACTACTAGTTGCCATATTTGTTGATGACATTATATTTGGAGGTAATGATAAGCTTAGTGCAACATTTGCAAAAGAAATGTAGAATGAATTTGAAATGAGCATGATTGGTCCTATAAAATACTTTTTGGGACTAAATGTAAAGCAGACAGATAAAGGTATATTCATTAATCAATCAAAATATGTGAAGGAAATATTGAAGACCTTCAAGATGGAATACTGTAAGCTAGTATGCACTCCTATGATAACAAGAAGCAAGCTTTCAAAAGATGATGATTCCACAGCAGTTGATAAGATATTGTACAAATCTATGATTGGAAAACTCATTTATCTAACTCAATCTAGACCTAACATATCTAATGCAGTTGGCATTGTTGGAAGATTTGTAGCTGAGCCCAAGTAGAATCACCTAATGGTAATCAAGAGGATATTCAGATATCTAAAGGGAACTATAGACTATGGTTTGTGGTATCCTAAATTAGAGAATGTACAACTTCATGTGTATATAGATGTAGATTGGGTAGCTTGTATTGATGATAGGAAGATTACTTTAGGAGGAGCAATATTTCTTGGAGATAGGTTGGTTTCTTGGATAAGTAAGAAGTAGAACTATATTTCTCAGTCAACAGCAGAAGCTGAATATGTTGCAGCAGCACTAAATTGTTTAACCATGGTTTGGATCAAGCAGATGGTTAAAGACTTTGGTATTCAGGTTGATTATCCTATTGTTATTCACTGTGATAATAGTAGCACTATTAACATGTCTAAGAACCCTGTGATGCATGCAAAGAAAAAACACATAGAGATCAAGTACCATTTTCTAAGAGAAAAGGTTGTAGACAAAGAAGTGAAATTGGACTATGTGAGCACCGAAGAACAGTTGGCAGATATTTTCACAAATTTTTTGTCAAAAGATACTTTTGAGTATCTCAGAGAGAATTTGGGAGTAATTCCCTCTCCTAAGTCTGATTAGAGAATATAGGAAGAACATCAGTCCTTTGTGACTGATAAATGGTTGACTACTCTACTTCTGGAGTAGTACCTATGCCTAATGGTTTATGGCACCCTTTGCCATTGATGTCAAAGGGGGAGTATGTACTAAGGGGGAGCATATACTCTGGGGGAGTATATATATGGAACAAAAACATATTCAGAGGAACTGCAGCAGTGTAGAGAAATATTTGATGAGGATATTGAGAAGATTATAAAAGAAAGAGAACACCATGAATAGAGGATGTTTTTAAAAATCATATGTTGCCATCAATGTCAAAGGGGGAGATTGTTGGAGATTTGTTTCTGTGCAGTTGATTGATTATATGTTTTTCATTGATGACAACATATAATATACAATAGAATTTTGTATGAACTTATAAAAATAGTGTTATTCAACCTTGCATGGTTAGATACATGTTTAGTATGTTATGTTCATACACACAGACTCAGATATGAAGTTTCAGTTGTGTTGTGTAATTCTGTTAGTGGCAGTTACAGTTCCTAGAGTGTATTTGTACAGAGCCAATGTAGTGGCATTGGTTCTTGAGTTGCACCTATCTTCATGATATGCATGTGTATATTCATGATTAGTTATGAGTTAACTATGTTTGGTTAAACATGCCTATCATGTAACATCAAGATCATGCTATTTGAGATGATTTGGTGAAGCTGACTTAGTGAAGCATTGCGTCTGTTTAGTTTGTGTTGCGTGGACTTAATATTGTTTGCATGCTTAGTTAAGCCAACAAAGATGTTGTTGAAGTGTTTCTAAGAGCCATCATGACCTTCTACTTTAAAGAAGATACTTATAGTAGTTCATTTGTAAACACAAAGTGTGAATGATAAGAACAGAGATAGAAAAAGTATAGAGTAGAATATCAGAGTTGTTTCATTCATCAAGGATCTATGTGAATAAGCAGTTGAAGATTACAATACATTGGAAATGATCAAGGAAATAGGTCTACTCTATAGTTCATCATCAGATATAGTGTATATCTATTCTATAGAAGGTTGTAGCCTTCACCATTGAAGCAGTGAGCTTTTGGATAGTGAGTCCACACCCCTAATAGGGTTATTTATAAAAGACTCTTAAAAGGTCCAGACCCTTAATCAGGTCACTATACTTATTGCATTGTAAAGTACAACTCCTAACAGGGTTGAAATATCTTCTAACAGGGATTACTATAAACATGTATAGTTCATTGTGGGTACTAATTCTCACCGGGTTTTTTACCATTTGGTTTCCCTATAACCAAATTGAAGTGTTTTCTATTGTGTTATTTGAATGTGTATTTACTTTATTGTATTATGAAGTTAACAAGAGAAAATAATTAAATTGGCTGATAAATGATTCACCCCCCCTCTTAGTTATCCTTTGGGACCATTCTAACAGCTTCCCCCATAATAAGAGTATCATCTAAAAATTTCTCATGGGAGCAAATAGTGCTAGAAGAGGAGGGATGGAGGCCAGTTATGCAACCTTCTCCCACCAGTTTATTGATATACCTCCCAAGGAATTCTACAAGGATAGAAAAAAAAATGGGGGAGATGGGATCTCCTTGTCTAAGGCCTCTTGTAGGTCTAAATAACTTTGAGGATCCTCTATTAACAATGATAGAGGAGCTCACAGTAGCAACCAATTGTAGGATGAGTTTGATAACCCCAATGTCAAAGCTAAAAGATTGAAGAACTTTCTGTAAGAATTACCAATCCACTCTATCATAAGCTTTGGAGAGATCTAATTTCATTAAGAAGACTTTTTTTTGCTGCTTGTAGGGAGTGAATATTTTCATGCGCTACCATGATGGAATCTATAATCTACCTCCTACGGACAAAGCCATTCTTTTGGGGGGATATGAATAATGGAAATAAGGACTAAAATCTAGAAGTAAGGACTTTAGAAATAATTCTAAAGAGGGAATTACAAAGGCTTACCAGTCTAAAGGAACCCACAATATTGGCCCTTGGTTTTTTTGGAAATAACACAAGGAAAGTAGCATTCATTTACCTTAATAAAGTTTTAGACCCAAAAAACTCTTTAACCACATCCATTACATCCTCTCCCAAAATATCCCAATACTGTTGGAAGAATAACATGGGGAAGCCATCAAGACTAGAAGTTTTTTCTCCTTCAAAAGATAGCACTGCAATTTTATTTCCTTATCAGAAGGGATAGCCTTTAGGATTTTTTTAGTCCTAACATCAATCATTTGAGGGATGACAGTTAAAATTTCTTCCTGATTTGTAATACCTAGATTCTCATCTTTAGTCAAAAGAGAAGAAAAGTAGCCAAGCATCTATTTTCTTATATCTTCCTCTTTATTGAGATTATTCCCATTAGTAGATAGGTTGGAGATTCTATTAATAGCTTTGTGTTTCATAACAGTCATGTGAAAGAATCTAGTATTCTTGTCTCCAGCCTTCAGCCATAGGGCTCTAAATCTTTGTCTCCAAAAGGACTCCTCCTTAGATATGATATTAAGAAATTCAGCCAACATAGTGTCCTCATTTCTTCTTAGTTCCTCTGAGAGTCCTTCCATTTGAATTTTCTCTTGAATATCCTTTATTTCCTATTGTAATCTTCCTTTCATAAGAAAGATATCACCGAAAACCTCCTTATTCCAAGTTTTGATTTTACCTTTAATCCTATTCAATTTTTTGGTAACTCTGAACATAGATCCCCCTTCCAGCTTAAAATTTCACCAATTTGTGATACAATCTTTTAGATTGGGATGGCCTATCCACAATATTTCAAAGCGAAAAGGAATATTTTTCATACCATTGATAAGATTATCATTTAGAAATATAGGGAAATGGTCAGCTCCTATTCTAAGAGAAGAGGAAAGAGA
Source organism: Thuja plicata (assembly GCA_018584345.1). NCBI lineage: Eukaryota > Viridiplantae > Streptophyta > Pinopsida > Cupressales > Cupressaceae > Thuja > Thuja plicata. The sequence goes on from MU223739.1 coordinate 284,621, forward strand.
GAAAATGTACCGTGAAAGCCAATCATGAGATAAGAGAGATCTATCAAGCTTAACCTGAATAAGATCATTGCATTTTCTTCTATTTGACCAAGTATAGGTAATTCCTTCCAGTTCCATTTTCAAAAAGGATTAATCATTAATGTAGTCCATAAGGTTAGTTATACTCTCCATCTGGGAAGGAATACCTCCCATTTTTTCCTCTTCTTTGAGGGGGGTATTGAAGTCCCCCTTCACCATCTAGCTAGCTTCCTTATAAACCTTGCAAATCTCCTTAAGTTTTTGCCAGAATTTCTATCTACAACTTCTAGTATTAGGAGCATAAATGTTTAACATATTCCAGGTGAAATTGTCTTTAATATGATGAGCTTTTACAAGAATGATATTCTTATCAATCTTCAAAAGGGTGAAATTTATAGTCTGTCTATTCCAGAAATAACCACCCCACTAGAGGGACCATATGAATTAGAACCTATACTTCCCCCATACTTAAAAGGCCAAATTTTTTTCACTTTCACTTTGAGCATTTTAGTTTCTTGAATAAGTAAAATATCTGGTTTACTATCCCTAACAAGGTTTCTTAGGACATCCCATTTATGAGGGTTATTCAATACTCTAATATTCCAAGAATTAATCTTCATTTATAAGGTTCAGAAACAAATATCTTGGATGGTAAGCTATTGACCATTTGCTATATTCTATTTAGCTTCTTGCTCTCAGGTATCTTTGAGAGACTTTCTTCCTCTTTTCTCACATTTGGGTGTTCCTACATCAACTTTGTGTTGTCTTCTTGTCTAAACTCCTCCCTTAGTAATACTATATGTTTCATTTGTAGATCTAATAGGTTTTTTATGATTCACTCCTCCTCCTTTATTTACTAAAATAGTACTAGTTTTTTCCCCCTTTACCTCAAACCAGGGTTCTTGTATTATTCCAGAGCTCAGGTAGCTCTCCAAGTTTTCTTCTTTCTATAAGTCCGCTATGGGTGAAAGAGTTTCCTCATCACTTTCCTTAGAGTTACTTCTATTAGAGGTATTTTCCTCAGAAATGGGATTAAGGGTGTGAAAGAATTCATCATGTTGATAGCCTGAGGAAACCCAATGTTATCCACATTCCCTAAACTCACCCTTTTTGGAATCTTGAGAGATACACCATTGCATTCCAGATTTAGGGGAGATGAGAAGTAAAACAGACTCTAGCAACAAGTGTTCTCTTTTTTTTCTTGGGCCAACTCTCTCAAAGTCACATATCCCTCTCTAATCTCCTCTGGTTCATTATTACTCTTACCCTCTTTATTGTCTTCCAGAAGGTTAGAATCTTTACTAATTTCTGATTATTTTTCAACATGTTCATTTTCTGCCTCCATTTCATCATGCTGACTTGATTCAAAGACTTTAGAGGGTTCAACAACTATACTAATTTTTTTTCTCCATTCTTTCTTAGGCTCATTCTTCTTCACTTGGGATCTCTTCTCCTTCTGAGGTTTCTTAGGGCATTATTTTTCCCAATGTTCTACTTTTTTACAAGTGAAGCAGGTAAAGGGAATAAATGCAAATTCCATAGCCTGAATATGCTTTCCCAACTTTGATCTGATAGTAATAAATTTAGGAAGATTCTCCTTCTGGTGTATGTTAACATAGATACTAGTATAAACCAATCTATATTTTGCCACTGTCATAGGGTCTATGAAAAGTAGTTCTCCAAAAGAACCCACCAACCCCGAGAAAATATCCTCATGCCAATATTCCAATGGGAGGCCTGGGAACCAAATCCACACAGGGGCCATTTCAAATATATCAACATTCAGGTCCAAGTTATCCACCCATTTTTGGAGAGCCAAGGATGATTTACCAAACATCCATGGACCCCCACACACAACTCTTGAGAGATCCTCCATATTTTAAAAGACAAATAAGAAGAAACTTTTTGACATAGATGCCACATCAAATTTCCCCTTAAGGTTCCATTTACTAGTTGTGGATTGTCTAACGATATCAATATTAGGCCTTGAACCAGTAAATTTTCCTACCAGGATAAGCGCCATAGTAGAGATCGTATGGTCTGCTAGGGGGTTCGGAAGAGAAATTCTAAATACTCCCTTCACAGGATCAGAAATATCATTAATACTTGGGAAGGAAGACTTATAGGTTTGACATCAAATAAGGAGGACCAACTCCCTTTCATAGAGTCTCGAAAAGAAAAGGTTCCAGCAATCTTGAAAGAAGCAATCTTACCAGTATTTTTCAAATTTTTTGTCCCACCTTCTCGAGAATGGTCATTCATGTGTTCCTTGTCCTCATTAGAATATTTTGTGGAGCCCTCACCTGATGCTTCTCCCTTCTTCTATTGTTCCCCTACCATAGTGTTGGTAGGATTCTGACCATTTCCAGAATTCCCACCCAAACTGGAGTTCAAATTCAAACCTTCCAATGCTTTCACTCTCCCACTCTCACTCTCCATCTCTCACCCTTCAACTCAATCATAGGGATGAAGTGAGTTACTGAGTTGCAAAGCAATTTTTACCGGGTACAATATACAGATATTAAATGATGATTTAATATGAAGCTATGATGAGATGGATGAGGAAATGAATTACAAGATCTACAAATGGGAAAATTTAATGAGAAGATCTAAGACAAAGATCAAGCGGTTAAACATAAAAGTGAAAGTTCCAAGAAAAGTTACAAGTTCCAAGGTAAAAGTGATTTGGTTTACCAAGTTGAGGAATTGAAGAAGATGATCAAATGACTGAGTGCAAAGGAAGGGAAATAAAATTAAGGAGATTAAGAGGAAAAAGTATGTCTATATAAGGAATGAGATTTACACAGAGAAGAGACTACTGGAAAATTGAGCATAGAAGGAAAGAAGCTTAAGAATAACATTTACTGAGCAGACCAGAGAAAGACAGATCAAAGAATCTACAAACTAAGAAAGAGATCAATGTAGTATGTGATGCCAGTATTCAATTGAGCATAAAGGATTTGATTCAAGCATAGTGAGTTGCTAGTTTTTTATAGTTCAAATTTTACTATTGCTTATTAATATTTGTAACAGAGAAATCTCTTAACCGAGTGGATTTAACTGTCCTATACATAAAACCTAGAATAAGATGACATTCCAAAAGAGTGTTTGAATACCTCTAACAAGGCCACTCCTAATAGGGTAAAGATGAGATAAATACCCTAACAGGGTCACATTTAGAAAATATGTTTGTAATCTTTAACATGATAAGTGCTTAACCAAGCGTACTTCAGAAGGGTACAATTTTTATTGTGGGTTATGATTCCCATAGAGGGTCTTCCCAAATTGGGTTTCCTCATTAAATCATGTGTCAATGAGTTATATCATGCGTGAATGAGTTAATCTAATTTTTCTAAGTTTGAATGATTGACTGCTACTTATATTATTTGGTGAATTGATTATTTACTATATTCAGTACATACAAAGTGAATCAGTGAGTTCAATTTTAAGAGTTTAAGTTTTGAATTGTCTGATTCACCCCACCTCTTAGTGGGACCAACAATTGGTATCAGAGCCTTGTCACTCTAAAGTGATAAGTTTAAAGGACTTGAGTTAAGATGTAAATATTTATAAGAGGGAAGCACCAAAGCTAAATAGGGATCATTTATCTACATGGAAAAGTAGAATGAAGTTGCATGTGTATGGAGTAGGAGAATATGCAGTTTACTATCTTGAGAATGAATATATTGCACCGACTACTGTACCTTTGACTATCAGTAAGCAAAGACAGAAAGATAAACATACACAAGTCATGATTGAGATTTCATCTACACTTTTCAATGAGGAATATGATGAGCTTGATGGTTGTACTACTACAAAACAAATGTGGGAGAAGATTGTTTTGACCTATGGTGGATATCAACATGCTCAAAAGGCTATAGCATAAATTTTGAGAGGAAAATTTGACTCTATGAGGATGAACGAAGGAGAGAACATATTAAAATATAGTAAAATACTTAAGGAGTCTATTAATTCTATCAGAGGAGCTGGTGGTAACATAATAGAGGATGATGTGACAAGAAAAATGTTGAGAACCCTGCTACCAAGTTATGGTATTCATGTATCTGCTATACAAGAGCTGAGATCTATATCCCAGATGAATGTTTCATTGGATTCCACTATTGGTAAATTAATTTCATTTTAACTTAATGATTTTTACAATAGTGTAATTGCTATTTTGAAGGTTGAATATGCATTTATGTGAGACCTACATTAGACTATTATAGTTTTACTAATTTGATCTCATGCTTTCAGTAGTTTATGCTTTGACATACTTTGACTATTAGACTTTTTATACATTTGAGGATCGGTGGAATCTTGTGTTATATATTCAACACCTAATTTTGTAATCAGGGTGCTTTTGAGATGCTTTATGTTCTGATTTAGTTTTAGTTTATGTTGATGTCTTATATGGATCTAAAATGTATGAATGTTACATGATGAATTTGGTTAGGAAACTGATGCTACGTTAATTCAATTCTAATAAAAATATGGTTTATATGTATGTATATCATTGATGTCATGTTATGTTTCATATCATGTCATTTTGGATCTACTGATGTGTGCATTGAGTGTGCAGGAAAAGTTGACCATTGATCTAAATCGGGGACCCAGTACTGGAACCTATGTAGACACCCGTGCTTTCCAAGGTCCTGTCTATATAAAAATACATGGACCTCATTGTTATGTGTTTATTTCATAAATGTGGTTTGCATGCGTGTTATTAAATTAGTAAATGTTAATGTGAATAAGTCATGTCATTTGTTTTAGTTTAATATGCCAAGTTTGGCAATTGTTGTAATTTAATTATTGACATGGCTAGTAAAGGGGAAACCAAGGTTAGTTAAGGGTTAACTAAGGTAATCTAGGAGTAGTACCCAAGCTTACCCTAGGGTTAGAAGTTTCTAGAAGTCTTTTGACTTATAAATCCGTAGGTTAACTTCAAGGTGAGTTTTAGAGGGTCTTTTGGGCTCCCAGGAGGTAACTGGGGTCAGTTTTAGTCACCCAACTTGGTACCCTATGGGATAGGGGTCATTTTATGTCATTAATGAGCCTCTAAACTCATTTATCACTCCCTTTAAGTGTCATTTTCAATTTTGAGCGAATTTGGAAGAGGAGTGTGACTTTGGTTAACCTCACTCTCTCTTCTACCCAAGTTTCATTTGACTTCACCCTTGGAGAGTTAGGAAGTGGATTAG
>MU223739.1:291590-307162 GCA_018584345.1 Thuja plicata
CATTGTGTGTTTGAGAGAGCACACCCACATACAATCCAAATAAGCACATCAAAATGAGTAGATTAGGGTGCAATTTATTTACTCATTTTTAGCTTAATCTGATGTTATTTGGTTTCTTTGTTGTTAGCTTAATCTCTTGAATGCTTTTCTTGTCATGATATATGATAACCAGCTAATGTTTGCATGTTTGAGCTTGCTCCCAACAGATTGAAGGATTCCATATACACATTCTGGCACGCCTAGTGGGACCCACATCCCTAGAATTTCTTATTTCTTGTCTAAATTCACTTATAACATGGATCGGCGTCTCCGAGACACACAGAGGCATTTTTGAAAATGCCGGTTTACACTGAATCATCGTTCATCATTTACGTAAAATGGCGTCTCTGAACTAAAATGGTGTCTCCGCCTGATGCTTCTATTCTGGCTTTTTATTGACCCTATTTTTCTTTTATCAAGTTTATTTGTGTTTCCTACTATTTTTCCACCTTTGAACATTCTATTTTTTAGCAGAAGTTAATTTTACAAGCAGGCATAATGGCAAAATTTCATTAGGAACACTATTTCTTGATAAAAAAAATAAAAAAAATAACAGTTCTTAAGAGTCAATTAGCATTCAAAATAGGTTTTTGGACAAGTTTGAAAGCTCACTAAAAAGTCCAAAATAACTTATTGTGTTGTGTTTTGTGTTTGTAGGCAAATCAGCATCTGCAAAAATGTTGGTTCATGAACCAGTGTCTGCGACCCAAAAATCGGCGTCTTCGTCTGGTATAAGAAATTTCTATATCTTCTCTATTTTCTGGTTATTTTGTTCTATGTTATTTCTAAACCAGAAAATAGAATCAGTGTCTACGCCCTGTATCAGCGTCTGCGCACTAATAAAGTTTTGTTTTATGTTTTGGCTAACAACTTTTGAGTGGTTTTTGCTAACGCTTGTCGAAGACTATTTTCAAACTACTAATCAGTTGTTTGCAGCACCGCTTGTCAAAGGATGCTAAATTGAAACTACTCATGTTGTCTTGCAGGTTGCCTTGATCCAAATCAACCAAACGATCATGTTTGTAATATTTTCTAGGCACTTAGACTTAATTAGGAAGATTCTTTTGATTAATCTTAAGTGAATGCTAGGGGATTATGCTCTCTTCCTTTTTTGGGAAGATCAAAAACCTAGACACATTTAATTGGTGTTAAACAAATAGATCTTTTGGGAATGAACAACTTTGTCTTGCGTGTTTGTGGAGAAAACAATGTTGGATAGGAGATTATGCTCTTTTCCCCTTGTGGGAAAATTAGAAATCTAGACCCTTCTTGTCGCCAATCCCATTTTTTTTCAAGTTAATCCTTTAGTTGGGCCTGTCGGTTGAGGAAAAAATCTCCTAGGAATGACCCACATGAGAACGAGGTGTAAGCCACACCACTCCAACTCATGTAAAACAAATTTACTCCTTGGGGTTAAAGCCTCAAGAGTCAGTTGGCATCTGAGCTTATACTCGGCTCTCGTCTAGCTTAAGTGTAGCCTCGCGGTCTCAATCATGTTTATGTGACCACTTTTGCCAAGACGCTCTATGGGGCTATACGCCTAAATCGTGCTTGCATAGACATAGAGGATATAATCGAATAGAGATCCATACTAAACACTCTAGGCTTAGAAGCTACTTGGAACACCCCCGAAAGGTGATAATGCTTGTGCAAGGAAGATAGTAACTTCCCCACGATCACTCGTACATTTGTGCCACCCTGAGCATTTGGAACTGGATAATACGGTGTCATGAATAGAGCCATTGCGTTCTTGGTGATGGCCGTATTCTGATTAGCTCTTGTGTGTGTGCCTAAGCTTACGAGCAAGTATTTTCATGATATGCCGAATTCCTTAGGTAGATTTTGTGCTTGAAGTGTTTGAAGAAATTGACAAATCCAACACACAGACGAAATATCCAGCTTTCAAATTTGTCTTGTGATTGTATCTTTCAAAGTTGCTTTGTCCCTTGTCAGATTGTTTTTAGACACATGCTTGTTATTTTCCAGTTTTGATTATGTTGAAAATGGTTCTTGCCATAGAACAATTCTCTTGAGAAATCAGAACACAATCAAGCTTATAGGACATGACCGATTCCAAGAAACACAAAAAGGTGAAAACTCTGTTACCACCCGTGCAAAGAGAACAAAAGAACACAACCTGGGAGGCTACCAAGTACCAACGCATCATTGATTCCATCCAACAAGAAATCCTCACATGGGAGAAACTTGACAAAGTGATATACAACAACAAGATTTCTCGCTTCATGAGAAAATATCACCTAAACACTACTTTTATCAGGCTCGAACAATATGACTAGCTGGTCCACCACAACAAACACACATTCCTCCTCTTCTTAAGCTCACTTAGTTTGCATTTTAGGATCTCCCTTAGGTTGTCATCTTTAGGAACACATCACACACTCATCCTAGCATAATCTCGCATCAACCAAATCAGTCCTAATCAACTTAGAATCATCTTAGTCATCATTCAAAGCATCCTTGATCACATCCCTCACTTAGGTATTGCATACCATTTTGAGTTTCTAAAACCTGCATCTTAATCAAACCCCATCCTCACTGTCCTTAAACTAAGCATTGTTTTGGGATAATCCCTTTTGTCTTTTGCATCCTCATCACCTTGATCAAAAGGTTGGTTTGCATTAACAAAGAATCTCGTCTGCCAAAGACCATAAGTCTGTCTTAGGTAGATAATCACATCCACTTGATCCTACACTAGGGAGAGAAAACCTTGATCCTTGCATACATCAAGCCATCCTTAATCCATAGAAGTGCATCCATCATCCTAAGCGCATCCTAATCCTAGTGACATCATCCTTAGTTTCCTAGGTGCATCCTTGCATACATCTTGCATTTCATATTCCTTTAGGATGATCATTTCATGCCACCTATCACACGAGCCACTAAGAAGAGGAAGAACATGGATCCTAATCTGGCCGCTAGCTCATCTAATCCTACGACTAAGAACACCAACACCATGGTCACTTATGCATCTCAGCCCAATGATCAAGTTGAACATATCTGGGTAGACACTAATGAAATTCCCACTCTAAGTGTCGTGGAAACTTTTATCAATCATCCAACATTTGTCCACATGATAAATGCCATGAGTGGATGTGACAAAAAATAGGTACTCTTGGACATCCAACAACAAGGACTTCAACTTCCACCTTGGTTAATACCCACACTTGTTACACGACCTATGACACCTCTAGGGGAATGTCCTTATCCTACCATAAATGAAGTTTTTGATCCATTTCAATGAGCCCTACAAGTGGGAACCCTTCTTGCACAAGTAGTACATCCCTCCATTCCATCTCCCATCATACACACAACACCTACACCTACCACAGAAATCTCACCTCTTGATGCCACGTCAGCACCACAAACAATACCCCCCGTCACTATACAAACACCTCTGCAAGCCACCGTTACTCCTCCCTCACAAGCAATCCCAACATTCGTTGCAAATTTTCCACCACCACCACCAGTTAGCACACAACAAACCACCTTTCCATCTACTACTATTCAACCTGTTCAAAGTGCCACAACTAGTTCACAACATCAAAGCACCCAAATATCCATGCCTATTCCACCTTTCTTCACCACAGGCATGCCACCTACCAACGCATATAACCAACCATTATTTCCGCAAGGTTCCCCTTTTCCCGCTCCACCAGCAACACAATCACAACAAATGCCAATGGTTCCACCCCAAAAAAATTTCAACCCAAATCCTCCTATGTTGCAACCATCCATGAATCCATTCGCCATACCCCAAATTCCCATACAACCTATCCAACAACAACAACAACAACCTATTCAACAACACCAACCTATTCAACAAAAACAACCTATCCAACAACAACAACAAAAACCTATCCAGTAGCAACCTACCTAGAAAAAATCTATCCAACAGTAACCTATCCAACAACAACAACAACCTATTCAACAACAACAACCTATCCAACAACAACAACAACAACATTTTCAACAACAACCTATCCAACAGCAACAATAACAACCTATCCAGCAGCAACCCCTCCAACATAAGCAAATCACTCACCCATTCATATCCCAAGCACAACAACAGCCGATCAACCCCTTTGCAACTACACATCATGCTCCTAAAATCACACAACAACCACAACCACAAACGCAGGGGGAAAAACCTTTTGTGGCACAACCAATGCAACAATTTGCTAGTCCTTTTATCCAACCCCTGCAACAATAGCAAACTCATCCTACCAGTAATATAACTATGTCATCTTCTACTGCATCACAAACAATTCCCCCTCCTCAACAAGTTCTCACCGGGGGCATTCTACCACAAAGCACCTATATGGGTGCACAACAAACTCATCCCGCGTATCCTACGCCACAACAAATGCAAACATATTTCCAATAGCTGCAACAATCTTATTAGATGCCAACACCTCCTCCGTTGCAGTATTCCACTCAACCCCAATTTCCACCACAACAACCCGTATATAGTGATCAGCAACCGTTCTACCAAACACCACAATATCCCCCACAAAATCTCTCATATTCGCTGTTTGATCCATATCATGCAAAAGGAAATCCTACAATTACAATCAACAATCCTCCCCCGCAAACCAATCCTGAGTGGGAGGAAATGAAGAACGCTCTCAAAGAGCTAAAAGTTGGGACAGACACCAAAACATTCAAGTTCGAAGAAGTATGTCCATATCCATTTGACAGATCCATTACTGCTATACCCTTCCCCAAACACTTTGAGACCCCAAAATTTGATAAATATCGGGGGAAGGGTGATCCTGTGAGTCATGTAAAAGAATTCTACACGGCATGCCAAGAAGTGGCCTACAACGATAATTTTCTCATGAGACTATTTCCCAAAAGCTTGGGAGGCACCGCCCTTGAGTGGTTTTAAAAAATTCCTTATGGCACAGTCTCTACTTTCGTAGAGCTATCCAAAAAGTTTGTAGCCCAATATGCGCATAATGTTGAAAATGAACTCTCACTCCTTGAACTATGCAATTCCAAACAAAAGGGAGGAGAAAGCTTGGCTGATTATCTTCAACGCTGGCAAGGTCTTACTACAAGGTTGTCGTACCAACCCCCAGAACAACATCTTATCAAGATTTTTATTAACAACCTTCATCCTAAGCTTGCTTATCATATGTGTATGAATTGTATACAAACTTATCATGATATCAGGATCAAAGGTATGGACCTTGAACGAGGCCTTGTTGAAGAAGGTAGGATTAAACATTACAAAGAATCCCAGCCCGATAAACATAACAACGACTGATCACGATATTAGAACAAAAACAAGAATGTGGTCACTGATGGAGCCACTGACACCAAACATGTCCAGGTTGTGGTAGCAAGTCCTAATGTACCAACTCAGACTTATCAAAAAACACCAGTAATGTATCCACAACCACCTCCCATGTATCAACAACCCGCTCCTACGTATCCTCAACCACAGTATCAGCAAAACATGCGTCCTCAAGGTGCGCCCATATACTCTCCTCCAAGAACAGCCCATCAACACAACTATCAAGGTCCTATGAACCATACAAATGCTATCTCAGTCCCTCATAGACAACAAAGATCTCACACTTCAAATGCGCCACAACGCACGTTTACCCCTCTAGGTGAACCCATAGATGTCATCTTTCACAAGCTGGTCCAAGCAAATCAAGTCATATATCCTAAAACTCAGCCATTTGATGAGTCAACTCCTAATCCTGCCTGGTATAAAGACAATGAGTACTATGAATACCATCATGTTAAGGGACATACCACTCTCAAATGCATGAAACTGAAACATTATATCCAAGATCTCATTGATCGTAAAGAAATTGAAGTGAATTCCCCAGCTCAATCATCGCCAAATGCAAGTCTAAAAATTTATCAGAATGCATTCCCTAAACATACCTTGGGTACACGTCTAGGTAATCCTACTCAATCCTCTAATCAAGGAAAGGGAAAACAAGCAGAAAATGCCGATCGAAAAGATTATACCAATGCTTATATCAATTATGATAACCTCATCGGTTGCATATCTCAGGTTCAGTCCTCTGTCAATGTCATTCATGTCAAGGGTGTTGATAATCAATGTGGGATCACTACTCATAGAGGAAGGATAATAGTTGTAGGTATAGGTCCCGCCCCATCTGTTGGGACTCAATATAACATTTTGGAACACCTCGGGAATACTCTAGCCCAAATTTCCATTCTAGATCTTCTTTGCACATCACCTGCCTACCAAGAGATTCTCAATAAAGCCTTGCATGATTCCCATGTTCCCAGCAACATCAACCTCACTGAGTTTCAAAACCTTGTCGAACACCTATCTACATCCTGTGGGGTCTCATTTAGACTAGCAGACATCCCCTCCAATGAAACCGATCACAATCTCCCACTCCGTATCACTGTCATGGTTAAAAATTTTGCCATCAAACGGGTCATGATAGATAATGGATCGGCCCTAAATTTGTGTACTCTAAAATTCATAAAATAGTTGGGATGAACTGAGGCTGATATCACAAATGAGGTCATCACAATAAAAGCATATGACAACCTAAAGCATACTTCTGAAGGCACCATTATCTTACCCATTCAAGTGGGTCCGGTTATCCAAGAAACATTATGTCATGTTGTGTTGTTGATCTTGACCTTCCCTACAACATCCTCCTCAGACGCCCATGGATCCATTCTATGCAATCCATTCCATCCACCTACCATCAGTGCATTAAATTTCCATACGAGGGCACTGAGATCACCATCCGCACAGATCCCAAGCCCATCGCATACTGCAATGCGTTGGAGGCATCCTTTCCACATTCTACTCATTGCCCCAGGATTGATATTGGCTCCTCTGTCGCCACTCATCTCAAATCCATTCAGACCCAGAGACAATCCTCTCCTCCACCTTGTCCATGGTCAAGATCAACAATAATGGATGTGGTGAGTACACTTTATCTGATGCCTTCACAGTTGGAGCATTGCCTGTTGATCCCCACACTCAAGGCCGCTAGCCTAATTCAAGAAAAATAGAATCAGAAACAACCAGGACACTACAATTTGGTCCTACCACTTTTGTGTCACAAGGTACTTCGGTTGGTCAATAAATGGAACCAAACATCAATCAATGGATATACAAGGATCCATCATCTCAAGACACAAGTCGGCTCAATTATTTCAAGAACAAGTATCCCACAACACACAAATTAGTGATAGAAAAATGGAATTATTAAGGAGGTGGCCTTGGCCACGAAGAACAAGGGATGAAAGATCCCATTGTACCAACCCAACTTGAAAAACACTTGGGTCTTGGTATGGGCTTTGACACAACTGGGGGCACCAATGAGTTCATCAATTACTCCTCTTGTCAACCCCTGGGCGAAATCATTGAAATCAAAGATATCCTGGAAGAGAAAATTGTGAAAGCCTACAATGATGTTTTTGATGATGAAACCTTCCTAGGCAATGCTGTCCTACAACAACTATCCATCCTCTTCATTGACCTCCCTCTCCATCATCCTGAACTCATAGATTGGGACCAACCAAGTATCGTACATGTTGATGAGTTCCAAAGTGAGGACACGCTTCTAAGATTTATGGGAGCAATTGAGTAAAGTAGTGACCAAGGGAAACATTCAGCATATGTCTACAAATTGGACCCAAAGGCATACTTTGGGGAAGAGGAGAACTTTAGCCGCAAAAATGATACAGAAAATAAAAATAAAAAAGAGAAAAATCAATCTTCTAGTGAAAACTCCTCTGGGGCACTATTTGATCGCAAAAAAGTAAAAACAAAGGGTGTATTCCCTGGTGAAAACCTCTCTAAGGTGCCAGGGGATGAAGATTCTCCTCTTCCTCTTATCTGTGATTATAGGACTGAACAGTCATCGATTCTCATTGAAGAAACAAAACCTGTTAACCTGGGTATCAAGGAAAATCCTGCCATCACATATATAGCAGCATCTTTGTCTGAAGAAGAAGAACGTGATCTTATCACTTTGTTAAAAGAATCCATCAACAAGTTTGCATGGTCTTACTCTCATATGCCAGGGTTAGACCCCAACTTGGTGGTTCACCATTTAGTAGTGGACCCAAACGTCAAACCTGTTAAACAAAAGCTCAGAAAAATGCATCCTAAAGTGGCACTACTTGTCAAAGCAGAGCTGGAAAAATTACTTCACGCCAAGATCATCTGCCCCATTGATTATTCTGACTGGATTTCTAATATGGTGCCCATCGCTAAGCCAGACAAATCAATCAGGATATGTACAAATTTCAGAGACCTCAATAAGGCATGTCCTAAGGACGATTTCCCCCTGCCAAACATAGACATGATTGTAGATCTCACAGAAGGACATGAGATGTTGTCACTCATGGATGGTTTTTCTGGATATAACCAGATCCGCATCGTGGAAGAAGATCAGCATAAGACAGCATTCATAACCCCTTGGGGCACCTTTTTCTATAACATGATGCCTTTTGGCTTAAAGAACGCAGGGGCAACATATTAGAGAGCAATGACTATCATTTTTCATGACATGATCCACAAGATCCTTGAGGACTATGTGGATGACATATTGGCAAAATTAGTGAAAAGAGAAGACCACCTAGATGTTCTAGAATGTGTCTTTGATAGAATTGGACACTACTACTTAATGCTCAACCCTAAGAAATGTGTCTTTGGAGTCACATCAGGGAAACTCCTAGGCTTTATTGTATCCCGATGAGGCATTGAAATTGACCCAAAGAAAGTAAAAGCTATCATGGAGATGCCTCCACCAAAAACACTTCGACAGTTGCGTAGCCTTCAAGGAAAACTACAATTTGTGCACCACTTCATCTCTCAACTAGCAGATAAGTGTCTACCCTTCAATCATATTTTGCGCAAAGACAACACATTCCGGTGGGATCCTCAGTGTCAGAAAATATTTGACAAGATTAAAGAATATTTGGCTAATCCACCCATCTGGTCCCTCCTGTACCTGGTCGTCCGCTCATCTTATATATTTCTGCTACTACCACAGCACTGGGGGCACTCCTTGCTCAACTGAACGATGACAGCAAAGAAAGGGCCATATATTATATTAGTCAAACTTTGGTGGGTTATGAGCTCAACTACTCTCCTATGGAAAAAGCATGTCTAGCAATGGTCTTCGCCACTCAAAAACTTTGCCACTACATGCTTAGTCACACAACAAAGCTCATCTCAAAGGTGGATCCCCTCAAGTATTTACTCTCTAGGACTACACTTACAAGTCGAATGGCAAAATGGGTTATGCTGCTAAGTGAATTTGATATCCAGTATGTTGACAGAAAAGCCATTAAAGGACAAGTCATTGCCGATCAGCTAGCTAAAGCACCACTGGTAGATGCATATCCTCTAATCACAAAATTTCCAGATGAGTACTTGTATATGGTAGAAGAACAACCAACATGGAAACTCTACTTTGATGGGTCCAACACAGCTCGGGGTACAGGGGCAGGAATACTTTTTGTCACACCTCAAGGTGACTATATTCCCATGTCATTCAAATTGGGATTTTCCTGCACAAACAACATTGCAAAATATGAAGCGCTAATTGCAGGACTCTGCATGGCCATAGAATGGAACATCATAGATATCAAGGTCTTTGGTGATTCCCAACTTATCATCAAACAAGTCTTAGATGAGTATCAAACCAAAGATGATAAATTGACACCATACAAGAAAATGGTTGACAAGCTGAAAGAACATTTCCTCCACTTATAGATAACATAGGTACCACGTGTACAGAATAAAGCTGCTAATGCAATGGCCACAATTGGTTCCCTTCTTGAGATTCCTCACGAATCTACACAATATGAATTCTTAGTTGAGCAACTACACGCTCCCTCTTATGAGAATGATGAATCAAATCGCGAATGTGTCTTGGTTGGTCCCCTGTCCTCGTGGTACCACGACATCCAAGCTTACCTACAATTTGGTATCGTATCTCCCCATCTCACTGCCAAACAATGCCAAAATTTTATCCGAAGAGCATCTCGTTACACCCTCATAGTCAATACCCTATATCGTCGAGGCTATCACAATGTACTTTCTAGATGTTTAGATGAAAATGAAGCCGCCCAGGCTTTACAAGAGGTACATGCTAGAATTTGCAGTGCCCACACGAGTGGCATGGTCCTAGCCAAGAAACTTCTACGTATGGGATACTACTGGCCTACAATGGAACATGATTCTTGTGAATTTGTCAAAAAGTGCCTCCCTTGTCAACAGCATGCTAATCTGATTCATGCTCCTGCTCAGGATCTCAAACCTATTACACCTCCTTGGCCTTTTTCTTGTTGGAGTTTTGACCTCGTTGGTAAGATTACTCCCCTCTCCTCTGAAGGCCATAAGTATATAATCACAGCTATGGAATACTTCACAAAGTGGGTCAAAGCGATTCCACTCACACTTACTACTGGTGTCCAGATATCCAAGTTCATCCTTTATCACATCATTTGCCACTTTGGCATACCCTCCACCATCTTCAAAGATCATGGTACCCCATTTGAAAATCAACACGTCAGTGATCTCTGTGGTCGCCTCCATATCCATCATCATTTTTCTAGTCCATACTTCCCGCAAGGTAACGGCCAAGCTGAGGCAACTAATAAAACTATCCTCAAAATCCTCAAGAAAGTTGTCAATGATACTGGTCGTGACTGGAATCTCCAAATCAATCCTTCCCTCTGGGCATACCGTACTTCTTACCATTCTCCTACTGGCACCACTCCCTATTCCCTAGTCTATGGTGCTGAAGCAGTCTTACCAATTGAGGTTGAACTACCCTCTCTCCGAGTATCTCTCAGAGGCTTAATTAATGATGAAGATTATCGGGTGGCATGAATCACATAGCTAGATCTCCTAGATGAAAAGTGCCAACAAGCTTATGATCACTTGATTGTATACCAAAATAGACTCAAGAGAAACTATAACAAGAAGGTTCACCCACGTCAGTTCCAAGTAGGAGATCTTGTGCTGAAAGAAACCTAGAAAGTGGGTACTGATCATGAGAAGAAAGGCAAGTTTGAAGTCACCTGGCAAGGCCCAGACGTTGTCACTGCATGCTTCAGTTCTGGGGCATATCAACTCTCTACCCCAGAAGAAGAATCCTTGAATGATCCTATTAACATCATTCACCTCAGGTGATTCTATGCCTAAAGGCTGGTTGTTCATTCTTGTTATCTGAAAAAATCCATAAAAAGTATAAAAAGTCTTGAAAAAAGCACAAAAAACAAAGAAAGAGATCAGCTCTAAACAAACCATAAAATTTTACCTACGAAAACTGGAGAAAATTCTATGGAAGAACCCAGAGCACTTGGAAGCACTGCAAAATAGTCCTGCAAAAATCCCTAAAAAGCAGAAAAATGAAGCTGAAAAAATGGTTGTCACAGTGAAAACCTGGTAAATAGGCACGTGAGGCAACATCCAAAAAAAATAAAATAAAGATCCAAAGAAATCAAAAAAAGAGAAATAAAGAGAAAAATTTTCGTCCAATGGTGAAAACTTGGCAATCAAGCGCCTTGGACAAGTATGGGTGATGAAAACCTGGAAACAGGCATCACACATAGTGGACCGTTCCATTATCTATCAAAATATTGTCTCCAGTTATTCCTACCACCATTTCCACTTCCCCTGTATTCCTGGGTGTTCCATACGTCCTAAGGATTTCCCTACCTCATATCCTGAGGTTTTTGTACACATAATCTTGTATATTGTTGTTCATACGAGTCCTAAGCGTCATTCCTATAATTAGTTCTGGGTTCTTGTAGGATGTTTCTCTCTTCTTGAACTACTCAATCAGCACGCATTTTGTCACACGCATCAAGGCAAGTAACGTGTTTCAATCCCAAAACTCGGTAGCAACTTTGTATATACTCGTTGTGACTGGTCATTTGTAATTAAATCGCTTAGTTTGGTCCTTGTACATTCATGACACATCCCCTCCCCACCATCATCCTAACATCCTGAGTTGCCATCCTGCTAACATTTCCTGTCCAATCCCTAACAGTCCATCCATCTGGTCTATCAGTTGATTATGACACACACCAAAAAAAAATAAAAATATAAAAAAAAAATATAAAAATAAAATATAAAAATAGCGACAATTTTGAGATTCAAATGTCACATTTGTTCAACCTCAAACAACTCATCTTCTGAGTTCTTCAATGGCACTTTGCTTTCCTTCACTGTGGATGCTTTTGGGTATTGAAAGAAAGGAAATTGATGCAGAGAACAACTGAAAGAAAATCCAAGAACAAGAGATTGATGATCTGTCGCTCATAATGTCATTAGTTGGTGTCTTGCATTGTCACCTTACCTTGCATTATTATTTAAAGTTTTTCATTTTAGAGTCATTTCAGGTCTTGCATTTTAAGATCATTTAAGGTCTTGCATTTTAGAGTCATTTCAGGTCTTGCATTTTAAGATCATTTAAGGCATCTTGCATTTCAGCACCAAATTTATAGCAATCAAGTATTCCAACTAGAGAAGATCCAGTTCATGCTACATGCATTATTAAATTCAATTCATTATTAGAATTCATTAATTTATCTTATCTTATTAGTTTTGTCTTGCATTTTCAGGTCCATTTCATTTGCATCGTGTTAGGTTCATTATTAGCTTGCATTCATCCATTTTCATCATTTAGGTTCATTCATCTAGCATCATTTGCATCATCTAAGGTCATTTTTAGCTTGCATTCATCCATTTTTATTATCTAACATCATTACAATATTTAGGTTCATCATATCATTTGCATACTTAAATCATTGTCCACACATGAATCATCTATGCATATTCATAAAACATCAATACATATATTACATCTAAAAATAACAGCACGTCATATCCTGCATCCACACACGTCAGTACATCACATACATATCAGCATCATCCGTCCTGCATGGGTCAAACATCATATATATACATCACATCCTGCAAGCATCAAGTGTCAGTACTCATGTAGTATGCATCAGTGCATCATATAGATCATACATTCTAAGCATCATATGAATCATCATATAAATCATAAACACCATAAGCATCAATAAGAGTCCTCATATGTATATATATATATATCAGTGTTTATCAATAAAATACATCATGTGCACCTCGGTGCCAATATACATGTATAACTCTCAAAAATACAAAACTGTGTGTCATATAATCCTCTGATGGCTCATGCTGGTGGCTGTTATGACTCACCCCTTGTCCTGGTGGTGGACGTGGTGGCATCCCCACTGATCCCTATGAGGCAGAGGTCTGCGCTATGCTCTATGACCGAGATCTCTCTGAATAATCCTGTCTCTGTCCCTCTGGAACAAGTTGATGATAGAGTGCTCTATAGTGTGCTGCCTCCCTCCCTGCCCTGTTTGCATCCCTATGGGGTGCGAACGCATCTGACACCACCTGTCCCACTCCACCTGCCACTGCCACTTGTCGAGTGATATCTCACTCTGCCCTGTATGTCTCAGCCTGCCTCAATGCTGCATCCCTCTCTGAGGTGAATGCATCAATCTACTCTGCGGCCTGATCCATCTGTGTGGTCAGCCTCTCTAACTGCCCTGTAAGTGTGTCTACCTTGATATGTAGCTTGGCAGCATCCTGTGTCAGCTCCACCATAGAGAACTCGCCTGAATCCACTCTGCCCTATAGAGTATCCAGTGCTCCCTCTGCCCTGTCAGCCCATGCCATCTCCACAGCCAATAATCCCTGTATCCGGGCTATCTCAGTGTGTAGGCTCGCATCCGACACCACAGCCTCATCTAACAACCCCCACAGTCTGGTGCACTTCGTCTGTAGACTGTCTCACTTTGTGAGGACAGTATCATGTGTCTCCTGAGCCATAAAACCTGCTGGTGGCCCCTATTCCTGATCCTGTGGTGGCCCTGTTGGTGGCCCCTGTGCCTGATCCTGCACCTATGGTGGTGCCTGTGCCTATGCCTGTACCTCTACTCGAGGCCTCACTCGTCTCCGTGGCCTCCTCCTCTATCCTACTGCTGAGCTCTCAGGGGCATCCCCAACCTCGGTCCCATCATCCACATCCACATCTCTTGTCGGCTGCTCATGCGCAACCACCTATGCTGGATCTCTCAATCTAACTGGTATATGTGCTGCCCACCATGTGGCATACTCGGGTGTCATGCCTGCATCTACAATATCTGGCCATGCCACAAAATATAGACGTGGTATGTCTCTCCATGATGCCCTTACTGTGAGAGAATCTGTATACCGGCCCCACGTGCCAACCTCTCTAGTGACATGAGGATGTAAGGCATCCTCTGCCACCACTCCCTGCTGTATCCCAAACTGTCTCATGACCCTGGATGGTCGGTATCTCTCAATCTGATGAATGGTCCTGCCCAGCAGGAAGTAATCAGTCTGCATATATAAGAGGTATAGAAAATCCTCGAATCCATCCTCCACCCCTGTCATCCAGTCCATCATCCCCCATGGCTCACATAGCCTATATGGGGTCCAGCAGAAAACCTGAATCTCATCTAGCAGTCATCTCTAGTAACCTGTCTATCTAAATGATGTGTATCTAAGGGGGAGCCTATATCTATAGGAATATGGCTCCCTTGGCTGTCGAGACTCCCTCACCCTCATGGGTCGGAACACTGCAATGTGCTCCCAGGCCCACACTAACAATAATGTCACTCTTGTCCCCATGTTGCGTGTCTCACGGTACGCAGCCATGTGAAGGTCATGGTACAACTGACCCAAGATGACATATCCCCAGCAGTAGGAGGTCCCCTCCTCAAGCATCTATGCCAGTGTCCAGGACCACCCCATCCCAAATCCATGTCCTGCCAGGTCCGCTAACATGCATCCCCCGATCAATCCAGCAATATACAGGGCTATGCACCGAAGTCCTCTGTCCACAGCTGGCTGCCATGACATCTAGGTCCTGTAGGTTGGTATACATCTAATCGGTCATTGAAACACGATCTCCATATAATGCTCACAGTCCTCTAATCTATACTAAGGAATCGCTCTTCAGATCGGGATCCGCAAAATCTGCCACACGTCCTCTAAAGTGATCGTGGCCTCTCCAGTCGGCAAGTGAAATGTCATAGTATCACTATGCCACTACTCGTCAAGGTGGTCATCATACCATTGTGCGCCCATAGCCTAGGCCAATGGGGCACATAGTCTAGTCCTACCACCGCTAACAGTCCCCAGTCATCCTCTGTCAGCTGCGCCTCCAGCTCCATCGTCGGTGGCCAATGCTCCCGTGATCCTAAGGGTGGGAATTGCTTCTGCACAATTTTCAGAAGCCACCATGTCAGTTGCTTATTTCTCTTAGTCCTAGACATAATCCTTCCCAAAATGGGGCATCTTGCCCCTAGGTCTCATGCCGACCTATAATGTCCCCGCCAGGGAACCCATAAGGAATCAGGTCTTATGACCAAAATTGCAACTCATTTTTTTTTTTTTTAACATTACAACATTACTACTCCACATTTACATTCCTTAAGGTTCCCTTAATGTA
>MU223739.1:313088-335758 GCA_018584345.1 Thuja plicata
TCTAGTATCATTACATCTTTTGCATTGGGATCTATGGTCATTGTGTGTTTGAGAGAGCACACCCACATACAATCCAAATAAGCACATCAAAATGAGTAGATTAGGGTGCAATTTATTTACTCATTTTCAGCTTAATCTGATGTTATTTGGTTTCTTTGTTGTTAGCTTAATTTCTTGCATGCTTTTCTTGTCATGATATATGCTAACCAGCTAATGTTTGCATGTTTGAGCTTGCTCCCAACAGATTGAAGGATTCCATATATACAATGGGTATGGCTGGAAAGATGATCATTTGTATCCCAAGATGTTTAGGGTTTTTTTTTTCTTTTGTACAAAGGTGCTAATAAGGCCATTATGAAATATTGTAATCTTTCATTTTGTTTTGGGTAAAATTTATCAATACGAAATACTTATGTGAGTAATAGATTTTTTTTTTTTTTGATAAGCTGAGAGTATCTATGTTGTTAACATACCTTTACTAATTCCACAATGTGTTGATCTCATGAAATAAAAGTGGTATGTATTTACTTAACATTTTATATTTAGATTTCAAAAAAAGAGAGATCATAAATTCAAGTTAATAAGCGTATCAATGGGTATACTATTCAACTTAAAGTTCTTTCCCTTGAAAACCAATGATATGTTGCAGCTAATTACAATTTCCTCAAATTAAGTAGAAGATTGAGATTTTAGATTAATTGGATGCCATGTTATATTTTTAAGGAAATATTATAATTTTTTTTACTTTTACACTTAGAAATTTTTTTGAAAATGTCAAAAAAAAAAATGCTCAAAATTAAAAATTTTCTCCACCAAGTTGTAGAGCACAAAATATAGATTTTTATAATCAAACAAAATTTAGAAAAATATACTCCAAACTAGCCCCTGTTTTGACATATACAGTCAACTACACCAGTCATATTATTTTATGTTTGTACCTATATATATATATTTATATATACATGTCAGAGCATATATATAAATATACATATATATAACCATATCTTATTTTAACATTGGAAACAAATATTTATCACAAAAAAAAAATATGTTGTTGTTCCTTTTCGGGCGTCGTTTTTATTCTGTGTAAGAAAAAGTAAAATTTCGCAATCTTTGGGGAGGGCTGAGCCTTCCCCCCCCCAAACCCTTGCACTTTTTCTTTGTTCCTATGGGGGCCACGCGGCCGTGGGCCACCCACTGTGCATAGCACAGTGGGGAGGTTCCGCTGACCGGCGTCGGCCGCCCCAAGAACCCACGCTCCGTTGCAACCACTCCGTCGGGCGGTTGCGCTGCCGCTTGTGACCACCACCGTGCCGCTTCCCTCGGTATCCTCTGCCGCTCTTGCGGCCTTCTAATGACCGCCCGGCTAGATTGCACGCCGCTCCCACCCTTCCTCCACTCATTTCATCGGCCGCCACTGCTGTTGCAAAATCCGCCGCCTCACCTCTTTGGCTAAGGATTTTAGGTTTAGGTTTAGTTTATTTTATTTAGTTTTAGTTTTAGTATAAAATTTGATTTGGTTTATAAGATATATTTAAATTTAGATTGTTATTATTAATAAAAGAATTATTATTGCTATTAGGTTTTAATTTAAATTTTATTGTAGAGTAGATTTAAATTGATAACATGGATATGGTTTTATATTTGATTTTTTTTTATAAACTTGCATTTATTTAAAATATAATTTGATTAAGGTTGTTACTAGATTAAAACTTAAAAAAGGTTATGTTCATATTTAACTTAATTAAAGATGTAAATAAATTTGTTTTACCTTATTATTAGAAGTAAATGATTTGTAGATTAAATAGATAAATAGGTTTAGTATAGTTTAAATGAGATTATATATTTAAATCTTATTTTTTTATTTGATTATACTTAGGAGAAGTATATATTAAAAGACTCTAAATATATTGTTTTATCGTATTTTTTTTTAGAAACTAATAATGCCTGATTTTCTTAATTATAAATAAAGAGTATTAATTTAAAATTATTTAAATTAAAGTTATTATGTTAGAAGGTTATGTCCTTTTCATTAAATGAATTATTAGTATGGATAGACTTTTTTTTTATTATCATCGGGCTAGCAAAATCCCTCATCATCTCGTCAACCCCCCCTTCTAAGGGTAATTTTCCTTGTCGTTGACCATTATCGAGAACAATTGACTTTTGGTCAACCGTGGTTAAACCATGTCCGTTTGACCCAAGTTTCAAACTAGGTGTTCCATGCAGCCTCTGGACCCTAGGGTTTCAGTTTTGCACCTTTCGGTGACAGTTGACTTTTAGATCAACATGGGTTGACTTTCTGGTCAACCATCTCAAATTGCGTTCCTTGGCCCTCTTTAGGACTTAGTAGACCCTAGAAATGCCCCTTCTCATGTTTTAGAGTATGGTTGACTTTTGGTAAACTCTAGTTGACTTTTAGTTAACTGTCTCATTTTGCGTGTTTGAGTCTCCCTTAGGGTTTAACAAACCCTAGTGCTTACCATTCATGTATTTCAGAGTATAGTTGACTTTTGGTCAACTTTGGTTGACTTTGGTCAACTATCTCAGTTTGCGTGCGGATTAGGCTTGATCTTTAAGGAACCCTTTAGGATAGCTGTGAAAGCTATTCCTCCCCTTGTAACCTTTCTGGTTTCTTTTTTTTTCCTTGCACCATTTTGCATGCACATGTTACCCATGTGGTAGTACCGTTACCCTTTTTAGTATGTTTTTTAACAATTTTTGATTGTGTGTTTTTGCCCAACTTTTGGGCATGACAATTTAAGTCTACTTTAAAGATTGGAAAGGCTAGAGAAGTTGCTGCTAGAGATGGTTATTTGAGCAGTGCTAGTGAGAAATTCTATAGTTTCACTGAAGGACTTGATGAGCTATTTACTGAATGTGAGGAGAATGAAAGAGAATTTGAAGATTTGTTGGCTAGAAGATACAAAGAGGCAAAGGTAAAAATCGAGGTAAGTTACCCTTAAAATGTTTTAATTGTAATAAAATTGGTCACTTTGCAACTAGCTATCTAGAGAATGATAAGGAGGAAAATAAAGATAAGGACAAGAGAGAAAATAGATTCAGGAGATACAAAGACTACAAAAACAAAGGAAAGAAATCTTGTTATCATGCTAATGAAGGATAAAGTGATGATGATTCTATTAAGAACAATGAGGAAAAATAAGTTGTTTATGTTGCTGTAAAAGATGATTATGATGAAGAAACACTTAGAGCCCTAATATCACAAGTAAGTAAGAATGAAATACAAATTATATATAGTATTTATTCACATCACATGATTGGTGACACACTTAAGTTTATTTCCTTGGAAAAACATGATGGAGGTTATGTTAGAGTTGGTAATGATGCTCCATACCCTGCGAAAGGAAAATGATCTATAATTCTATTGAATACAAAAAATGTGATGATTTCTATTGGGTGCAAGGATTAAAGTATAATTTCTTGAGTATTTCACAACTTAACAATATAGGTTACCGACCAGAATTTCAATATGGAAGAGTGAAAACATTTGATGAGAAGAACAATCTAATTTCTATTGGAGAACAATCTAAAGGTAATCTATTTTATCTTGATACTTCTATGAAGAGTTTCCTATTTCTAAAGTTGAAGATGTTTGGTTATGGAAAAAAAGGCTTTGTCATGTTAATTTTGACAACTTAATCAAAGTGAGTAAGAAGAATAGAGTAAGAGGACTACCGAGACTTGAAAAACTAGAGAATGCTATGTGCAGAGAATTTCAGATGGGTAAGATGACTAAATATAGTTTTGCAAGAAAGACTTATGTTAAACAAGGTATTTTAGATTTAGTTCATACTAATTTATGTGGACCAATGAAAACTCAAAGTTATTATGGAGACAATTTTTTTCATTTTATTTGTGGATGATTATTCTTGAATGATGTCTGTAATGTTAAAAGAAAAATATGATGCATTTCAAATGTTTAAGTGGTATAAGGCCTGAGTTGAAAAAGAACTCAAAGACAGTTGAAATGTTTGAGATCTGACTGGGAGGTGAGTTTAATTCTGATGAGTTTACATTATTTTTTAATAAGAATGAAATAAAGAGTTAGTTGTCAGCACTAAGGACACCACAACAGAATGGGATTGTTGAGAGAAGGAAAATATCCATTGTTGATTGTGCTAGGACACTGATAATTGAAAAAGGAGTTTCATAGAACTTTTGGAGGTAAGCTGTGAGTACTGCTGTTTACACATTGAATCGAGTATAAATGAAGAAAGGTACCAACAAGACACCTTATAAAATCTGGTATGATCACAAACCTAATGTTAGTTATTTTAAAATATTTTGGAGCAAATATTCTATTCTGAAAGATTCTAGAGAAGGCAAGTTTGATTCAAAAGGAGATGAAGGGATATTCTTAGGATATTCTACAAAGAGTAAATCTTAAAAATGTTTGAACAAGAAAAACTAAAAAAATGGTGGAAAGTGCAAATGTGAGAATTGATGAATTTGCATAAAGGAATGAAGAAGATAGTAATAACAAACCTGATGATTATGAAAAGTTTTTATATGTACAACATGGTACACCTAAAACTTTAGTGAGAGCACCTACTAAGGAGGAAAATGTACTAGAAGTTCCTCAACTAAATGTTGATGTTGATGAACTAAGACCTAATGATCCTATTTTGGAAAAGTATGTGAGAAGGCACCATTCCCCAAGCAATGTTATTGGAAATAAGGAAGCTAGAGTGATGACAAGGAATAAGGCTAGAGATAATACATGTTTGATAGCTTCAATTGAACCGAAGAAAGTTATGGAAGCATTGGATAATGAGGATTGGATGAAAGCTATGAAAGAAGAGTATGATCAAATTGAGAAGAACAAGACATGGACTTTAGTACCCAGGCCTAAAGACAAAAATGTGATTGGTACTAAATGGATTTTCAGAAAAAAACTAAATGAACATGGAGAGGTTATCAGAATAAAGCTAGACTAGTTTGTAAAGGTTAAACATAAGTAGAAGGAATTGACTATGGAGAGACTTTTTCACCTGTTGCTAGACTGGAAGGAGTTAGAATACTTCTAGAATATGCTACTTACAAAGGATTTAAAGTTTATCAAATGGATGTTAAGTCTGCATTTAATAATGGGATACTTGAGGAAGAAGTATACATTGAGCAACCAGAAGGATTCATTGAGAACACAAACAATAACAAGGTATGTAAGTTACATAAAGCTTTATATGAATTGAAACAAGCACCTCGAGCATGGTATGAGATACTTCACTCTTATCTAATAATAGTAGGATTTCAAAGAACAAGTGATAACAATAATTTTTACTTAAAATGTGACAATGATAATAAAGTTTTGATTGCTGAAATTTTTGTTGATGATATTATATTTGGAGGCAATGACACTTTATGTAAAGGATTTGCTGATAAGATGAGAAAAGATTTTGAGATGTCAATGATTGGAGGTATTAAATTCTTTCTAGGTCTAAAAATATAAAAAGTTAATAGAAGAATCTATATTACAGAAGACAAGTATATCAAAGAGATTCTTAAAACTTTTGGTATGGAAGATGCCAAACCTGTTGGAATACCGATGGTTACTAGATGTAAATTATCTAAAGAGGATGAAACAAAAGAGGTGGATAATACTCTTTATGATCCATGATATAGCACATGTTGTTGGAATTTTTGCAAGATTTTCTTCTAATATGAAGGAAACACACATGTCTGTAGTAAAAAGGATTTTGAGATACGTTAAATGCAAAGAAGAGTTTGGATTACTATACAAGAAAGGAGGTACTTTTGATCTGCAAGTATACACTGATGCAGGTTGGGATGGAAATGTTGATGACATAAAAATTACTAGTGAAGAAGCATTCTTTCTAGGAGAAATATTGGTTACATGGTTGAGCAAGAAACAAAGTTGTATTTTACAATCTACCGTCGAGCCTGAATATGCTGTTGCTGCTATGAATTGTGCAAACATAGTATGGATTAAGAAATTTCTTGGAGGTATGAAAGAAGAGATCACAAATTTTATTACTACTTTTGTGATAACACAAGTGCTATTAACATATCAAAGAACCTGGTTATGCATTCAAATACCAAGCACATTTCTATCAAGTATCACTACTTGAGAGAACAAGTTCAAGAGAAGAATGTGAAGTTTGAATATGTGAATTCAAAGGAACAATTAGCTGATATATTTACATAGCCACTACCTAAGGATGATTTTGACTATATAAGAGGTAAATTAAGGGTTCTTCCCCTATCCAATGTTCACTAAGGAGCATGAAGGCATGCTGCATGAATTCTATATTTCATTAGAATATCTATTTCTGAATTGATGTTAGTATGAAACACTTTAGGTGATGCCTGAAGTTGTGAAAATATTTATGTATGTAATATTTTATGAGTACATGTAAGGTACAATCCACTACTGAAACAATTTTCCAGGAGTATGAATTTTTGGCATTGTTGTCAAAGAGAGAGAATAACAAATTGATGACAATATTTACTCATGAAGGAGATTAAATTGTATGTGACAGAAACATAAGATTTATCCAAGAGGGAGATTCAGATTAGAAATATCAAAGTGGAAATAGATATATCAACTTAGAGGGAGTACAAATTTGTATTTAAGTGCTGCCATCATCAATTGATATAACACTGTAATAGTGGTTTCTTGCCATCAATTCCAAAGAGGAAGATTATTGATTAGCTGGTGTTTATCTGATGGAGATGATGAAGACTGAGTGATACTGAGTTTCATGATTGTATAAATGGTTAGATCTAATGAATTATAACTGATTCAATGCTTAAATATGATAAGTTGATGATCACCGAGATGCAGAAAGTAAATGCAAGACATTAAATCAGTTAATGTATTATATTGTCATTGATATCAACTTGACATAATCTGATTGGTCATATACATATTTTCATAGAATTCAAGAAACCAAATAGATAAAGTTTATGTTATCGGTAAACATAAAAAGCCAGTGTACACTGAGTGACAATAAACACCGATGGACAGTGCACACCGACGAATAGAGAACCTTGAGAAATCATAGGGTATACCGAGTACCACAACACTGAGCATAATTGAAGTGGTCACTGAGAATGATTGAAGATGATACCTGCGGAAAAATGGTGTCAATGACCGAGATAACTGAAGATTAATCACCAAAATCAACTGAAGTTAGGAAACAACAAAACACTTAGCTAGCAGGAGCTATATTTAGAGTTAACTGTTTGATTGCTTTATTTTTATCGATCAGATAAACTAAGGATGAAAAGGATATTTAAAGAAAAAAAAAAGGAGAGATTTGTGGAATAAATCTAAAGAAAATCTTTAAAGATTAAAGCAATGCATGACAAGATTTGTAGATCAAGAATCTATCTACATCAAGAACAAGAAAGACAAGGACACTAAATGGTGAAATCATGTCTATATAAAGAGAGAAGTAAGTCATTATCAAAGAGAGGAATAATGAATATAATGCTGGAAAAGATATAAGTCTTCATGTAAATCTCATCATACATGCTGAAGGACCAGGCCAAGAATTCTCCAGACACCGAGCAACAACATTCACTGAGCAGAAAGAAGAAAAGAGGGGAGAAAAGGAATTGAAAAACATATTTATCATAGAGGTATTATGGAATTACAATAGATCTAAATTTCTGCAAGTTGAAGTTGTATTATTGAACAGAACATTTACTATTTTAGTTTAACCATTGATTCAAAAAATATCTTAATCGAGTGGGATTTAACCATCCTTATTGTATTGAGATACTTAGGAGTATCAAAAGGTTTCTCATGTTGAAAACATAGTGAATGCAAGGTTGCACTTAATAGTGTGTTTTTAACCTTTAACAAGGCTGCCTCTTCACTGAGCTTACTTCAAAAGAGTAAAAATTTTGGGTTACCAGTCCCAAGTGGTTTTTCCCTTAATAGGGTTTCCACATCAAAAATTCATGTGTCAAATGTGTATATTATTCATTTATTTGATGTTTTACTTTACACATAACTAAAATAGGATTGGTCAGTAAATACTAAGTTTAATTGCTACTACTCGGTAAAGACTAGAAAAGGACAAACACTATATTCACCGAGCAGTATATATTTGCTATAATTACATAAGGCATACATCTTGTAGGATAGAAAGATAGATGAGGGTAATTATATTTGTGATATAAATTTTTGGTTGGATTATTGGATTAATTTTTAAGGCCACTGATTCACCCCCCACTTAGTTATTCTAACAATTGGTATCAGAGCTAGTGTGCTTGGAAGAGAGTTTAAAGATTCAAGCTAAAGATCACAAGATGAGTAAAATGGATGTTCCTAAGTTGAAAAAAGACAACTTTGCATCATGGAAAAGTAGGATAAGGAACCACCTATCAAGTATTGGAAATCATGTCACACAATACTTGGACACTGAATATGTTGTATCGACAGAACCTTTGACTGTTGATCAATTGAGAGATAAACATGAACACAACTCTATGATGATAGAACTTGCTTTTTCACTATCTGATGCTGAATTTGAAGATATAAAATCATGCACCACTACAAAGAAAATGTGGGACAAACTTAAGCTAGTACATGGAGGAGATACAAATGTGTTGAGAGCTAAGGCTGAAAGCCTAAGAGGAAAATTTGATAACCTAAGAATGAAAGAAGGAGAAAATATCACTCAGTACAGTTGCGAAATCAAGGAAGTTGTTAATGCTATCCAAGGAGTAGGAGGTGTACTTGAATAAGAAATAGTGGTAATTAAAATTCTAAGAACCTTACTGCCTATTTATGCTATTAGAGTATCTAAAATTCAAGAAATGAGAGAAGTAGCAAATAACAATGTTACTCTTGATAGTTTGATTGGTAGAATTATTTCATTTGAGATGAATAACTTTAACAACAGTTTCTTACCAAATATTGATTTTGCATTCAAATCTTCTCTAAAAATAAGTAAATCAAGTCATAAACACACTATGAGAAATGATAGTGATGAACAAGAACTTGATGAAATTGTAGCACTAATGGATAGAAGATTGCAAAGAGGTAAAGGTAGATACAAAGGTAAATTACCATTGGTATGTTTTAATTGCAAAGAGATTTGACACTTTTCTAATAGATTCCCTAACAAGAGAAAATATGAAAGAAACAATGACATATCTTATGAAAATAAGTTTCATAGAAGTGATTACCGAGATTACCGAAGCAACTGACAGTTTGACTGAAGAGATAACCAAGACTACAAGGACAAAGGTAGAAGGCTTGTTTCCTGGTTGAGAACAAAGCTAAGAATACTAAGACCAAATCTGATGAAGATATTGAGGTGGCAGTTTTTTCTATGAAGGATGATTCAGATGAAGAAGAAAGGTATGTTGAAACTAAACTCATATCTAAGGTTAGTAAAAATGATGTCTGGATTATTGAAAGTGGTTGTACTCACCACACGACTGGAGATAAAGAAAAGTTTGAAGCTTTTGAATATTATAATGGTGGATCAGTAAGAATGGGTAGTAACTCACCTTGTCTAGTTGAAGGTAAAGGAACCATCATGTTGAATAATCTGATCAGATGTGAAAATGCATATTGGGTGAAAGGACTTAACTATAATCTATTGAGTGTTTCATATCTAAACAACACAAGTCACCAAGTTTCATTTGAGAACAAAAAGGAAAAGATCTATAATGAAACATGAAGTTTGATCGGTATTGGTGAACAAACAAAAGGTAACCTATTCTATCTTGATGATATTAAGACCACTTGTTTATTGGCTAGAAATGAAGACATTTGGTTGTGGCATAAAAGGTTATGTCATGTGAACTTTGACAACATGGTTAGGATAAGGAAGAAAAGAAAAGTAAGAGGCTTACTGAGCATGTCAAAACCTGACCATGTCATGTGTAAGAATTGTCAAAAAGGAAAAATGAAAAAGTCTAGTTTCAAGAGAAAAACCTACACATCTAATGCTATTCTAGAGTTAGTCCATACTAACTTATGTGGACCAATAAGAACAAAGATCTATTATGGTGATAGATACTTCACTCTATTTGTTGATGACTATTCTAGGATGATGACTATCATGTTCTTAAAGAGAAATTAGAAGCATTTAAGATGTTTAAATGGTATAAAGCTATAGTTGAAAAACAAAGTGGAAAAGAACTAAAATGTTTAAGGTCAGATAGAGGAGGAAAACT
Organism: Thuja plicata; assembly: GCA_018584345.1. Lineage (NCBI taxonomy): Eukaryota > Viridiplantae > Streptophyta > Pinopsida > Cupressales > Cupressaceae > Thuja > Thuja plicata. The sequence goes on from MU223739.1 coordinate 323,274, forward strand.
TATTTATGATGAATTCACTAAATTTTTTAATGAGCATGGAATTACAAGAAAGGTTTCTGCACTGAGAACACCACAACAAAATGGGATTGCTAAAAGAAGAAATAGATCAACTGTTGATTGTGCCAGAACACCGATGATTGAAAAAGGCATCACACAAACATTCTAGAGAGAAGCTCTAAGTACTTTTGTCTATAAATTAAACTGAGTTTAATTGAAGAAAGACACCAATAAGACACCTTATGAGCTATGGTATGGATACACACCAAATGTAAGTTACTTTATAATTTTTGGAAGTCAATGTTATATTTTGAAAGATGATAGAAATGGAAATATTGGCTCCAAAAGTGATGAAGGAATATTTATAGGATATTCTTTCCAAAAGCAAAGCTTATAAATGTCTTAACAAATCATCTAACAAAATCATTGAAAGTGCAAATGTCAAAGTGGATGAATTTGCTGAGAAAAATGATGAGAAAAATAGAAAGGAATCAAAATATTACAAAAAATTTGTCTACAGTGAAGAACTTGACACTCTGCCCAAACAATAGTGTATTGCTACTGAGCGTCAGAACAATGCAACCGAGTAATAGGCTACACACACTGAAAATAAGGAAAATGATCATAATTCTGACCTAAGCGATGATGATCACAATGAAGATCAAAATGATGATTAGGATGATGAACAAAGATAAGAACATGTGCTTGCCAGATATGTCAGAAGACACCATCCACAAAACCAAATCATAAAAGACAAAAGAGCTGGAATGAGAATAAGAAGTAAGTCACTTAACACAAGATGTTTGATTTGTGATTTTGAGCCTAAATCTGTTAATACTGCACTTGAGAATCAAGAATGGGTTAGTGCAATGAATGAAGAGATTGAACATATTGAGAAGAACAAAACATGGATATTAGTACCTAGACCGAGTGACAAAAATGTCATTGGTACCAAATGGATATTCAGAGACAAATTGAATGAGAATGGAGAAGTCACAAGGAACAAAGAAAGATTGGTATGAAAAAGGTATGCACAAGAAGATGGTATTGAATATGGAGAAACCTTTGCACCCATTGCTAGACTAGAAGGAGTAAGAATTCTACTTGCTTATGCTTCTTTCAAAGGATTCAAAGTACACCAAATGGATGTAAAATATGCATTTCTAAATGGAATACTAGAAGAAGAGGTATACATTGAAAAACCTGAAGGGTTTGTTGATCCTAACAAGAGGAATATGGTATGTAGACTACACAAAGCCTTGTATGCATTGAAACAAACACCGATAGCATGGTATGAAAGACTTCACTCTTATCTCATTAGTATTGGATTTGTAAGAACTAGTGATAAGAATAATTTGTATTTGAAAGGAGATACTGATGTTAAGATTCTAATTTCTGAGATATTTGTTGATGATATCATATTTGGAGGTAATTATATGTTATGCAAATAATTCACTGATGAAATCAAAAAATAATTTGAGATGTCAATGTTTGGAGAGATCAAAATTTTTCTTGGTCTACAGATCTACAATAGGATGCAGGCATCTACATCACACAATCCAAATACATCAAAGAAGTTTTGAAGATATTCAAAATGGAGGACTCCAAACCAGTTGGAACACCTATGGCAACCAGATGCAAATTGACAAAGGAAGACAAGACAACCAAGATAAATCAGACCTTATACAGATCTATGATTGACAAACTAATGTATGTTGTACATACTAGAGAGATATAGCACATGTAGTTGGTATAGTTGAAATATTCTCTTCTAATCCCAAGGAATAACATATGACTCCTGTCAAAAGAATTCTGAGATATATGAAGAATACCAAAGACTATGGCTTGTGGTATAATAAAGAGGATAAATTTGAGCTAAAAGTTTATACCAATGCTGATTAGGCTGGAAACATAGATGATAGAACAAGCACAACAAGAGGAGCATTCTTTATGGGTGATAGACTTGTCACATGGATAAGTAAAAAGGAAGGATGCATATCTTAGTCTACCACAAAAGAAAAATATGTGGTTGTTGTTGCAAATTGGTCTAACATTGCATGGATAAAGCAATTGCTGAAAGGTATGAATATAAAAATCCCTGATCTAGTGATTATCTATTGTGATAATACAAGTGCTATCAACATTTCAAAGAACCCTGTGATGCATGCTAAGACAAAGCACATTGTGATTAAGTATCATTACTTAAGGGAACAAGTACAAGAGAAAGAAGTTATACTAGAATATGTACAATCCAAAGAATAATTAGTAGACATATTCACAAAGCCATTGCCAAAAGATACATTTGAGTACCTGGGGAAGAGACTAGGGGTTCGACCCTTGTCTACTGGTCACTAAGATGACTAGAAGGTTGCATTAGCCTACACATTATCAGAAGATCAATCATGCTGATGAAAGAAAAGATATGAATTAAAATGATATATCAGTACAAAAAGGTACTATAGAGTTGTATTGTTGATGGGAAGAGATATTCATGATATATAAGTTTGGCATTAATGTCATAGGGAGAGATATATCCAATAGTGAAATATCTATTGGGAAGAAGAACATCAATCAAAAGGAGAGCAAAGATTTAGAGAAAGAAGTTTCTACAAAGGGAGAGAAAGATCCAAGAAAGATTCAAAGAAATATCCATCCACCTAAGGGAGAGAATTGGAAACTTTAACACTGCATATTTATCTAGGAAAGGCAGAAGAGATTCTACAAGAAAGGGAGAGACGGAGACATAATCATAAAATGCTAAATCTATCCATTAAAGGGAATGAAGAAGAGCACTCTACAACAATCAAATCTAAGCTAGAAGAGCTTACCAAGAGTTAGATATTTGTATTGGTTATAGAATAATAAGTTTGGTATGATATGGCATATTTCATATTGTATTAATAGTTTGTTTCCATCAATGCCAAAGGGAGATATTGATAAAATATAATTGATTGAATGTTTAAAGATGATAAGTTGATGATCACCGAGCTACAGAAAGAAAATGCAAGACATTAAATCAGTTAATGTATTGTATTGTCATTGATGTCAACTTGACATAATCTGATTTGTCATATAAATATAAATATACATATATACATATACATATACATATACATATACATACATACATACATACATACATACATACATATATATATATATATATATATATATATATATATATATATATATAGAATTCAAGAAACCAAAGAGATAAAGTTTATGTTATTGGTAAACATAAAAAGCCAGTGTACACTGAGTGACAGTAAACACCAACGAACAGTGCACACCGATGGACAGAGAACCCCAAGAAGTCATAGTGTATACTGTGCACCGCAACACTGAGCATAACTGAAGTGGTCATCGAGAAGAATTGTAGATGATGCCCAAGGAAAACTGGAGTCAATGACTGAGCTAACTGAAGATTAATCACCGAAATCAACTGAAGTTAGGAAATGACAAAATACTTAGCTGGCAGGAGCTATATTTAGAGTTAACTGATTGATTGCTTTGTTTTTATCGTTAAGATAAACTAAGGATAAGAAGGCTCAGATTTAAAGAAAAAAAAGGAGAGATTTATGGAATAAATCTAAATAAAATCTTTAAAGATTAAAGCAATGCATGGTGATATTTGCGGATCAAGAAGCCATCTACGTCAAGAATAATAAATGATGAAATCATGTCTATATAAAGAGACAAGTAAGTCATTATCAAAGAGAGGAATGCTGAATATAATTCCTAGTGAAGATAGAAGTCTTCATGTAGATTTGGTCATATAGGCTAAAGGACAAAACCAAGAATTCTGTAGACACCGAGCAACAGAGAAGCAACATCATTCACCAAGAAGAAAGAAGAAAAGAGGGGAGCAAAGGAATTGAAAATCATATTGATCAGAGAGGTATTATGGACTTACAATAGATATGAAAATCTACAAGTTAAAGTTGTATTATTGAACATATCATTTACTATTTCAGTTTAACCATTGATTCAGAAAATATCTTAACCCAATGAGATTTAACCATCCTTATTGTATTGAGATAGTCAGGAGTATCAAAAGGTTTCTCATGTTGAAGACATAGTGAATTCTAGGTCAAATGACAAACTGTTAGTTTTGAATCCTCTAAAAGGGTCACACTTAACAGTGTGTTTGTAAACTTTAACAGGGTTGGCTCTTCACTGAGCTCACCTCAGATGAGTAAAATTTTTGGGTTACCAGTCCCAAGTGGTTTTTCCCTTAATAGGGTTTCCATGTTAAAAATACATGTGTCAAATGTGTATATTGTTCATTTCTTTGATGTTTTACTTTACACATTACTAAAATAGGATCGGTTGGTAAATACTAAGTTTAATTGCTGCTACTCGGTAAAGACTAGAAAAAGGACAAACAATATATTTACCGATCAATATATATTTGCTAGAATTACATAAGGCATACATCTTGTAGGACTGAAAGATAGCTGAGGGTAATTATATTTGTGATATAAATTTTTGGTTGGATTATTGGATTAATTTTTGAGGCCACTGATTCACCCCCCCCAGTTATTCTAACAAAACCAGTTGTTGTTTTGTCATTGATGTCAAGCAATTGATTAATTGATTTTTATTGTGTTACCATATCTTAAGAGGAGAAGTTAAATGGGTGAAAAATACATATAAGACAATGATGAAGTAATGATGTTTTAGTTGTTTTCTACTGTATATTTGATGTTATCAAATCGATATATTTTGATTGATCAAGTCGGGAACTGCAATCAATTAAGAAAGAGATACTTTACCGAGATCAACTGAGTAAGTCACTAGAATGTAATGTGAGTTGGTTACAGTTAATGAGCACCAAGAGAAAGTTATACACAGAGGAGTGATGAAGTTAGTTACCAAGTTGCAAATAAATTTTTACCGTGTACAATATACACATCTTAAATGATGATTTAATGTGAAGCTATGATGAGCTGGATGAGGAAATGAATTAAATGTAGTTTATTACAAGATCTACGAATGGGAAAATTGAATGAGAATATCTAAGGCAAATATCAAGAGGTTAAACAGAAAAGTGAAAGTTCCAAGAAAATTTACAAGTTTCAAGGTAAAAGTGATTTGGTTACCAAGTTGAGAAATTGTAGAAGATGATCGAACAATTAAGCGCAAAGGAAGGGAAATCAAATTAAGGAGATTAAGAGGAAAAATTATGTCTATATAAGGAATGATATTTACACAGAGAAGAGACTACTAGAAAATTGAGAAAAGAAGGAAAGAAGCTGAAGAACAACATTTACCAAGCAAAAAAGAGAAAGATAGATCAAAGAATCTACAGACTGAGAAAGAGATTAATGGAGTATGTGATGCCAATATTAAATTGAGCATAAATGATCTAATTCAAGCATAGTTGCTAATTTTTTATAGATCAAAGTTTACTATTGCTTATTAATATTTGTAACAAAGAAATCTATTAACCTAGTGGATTTAACCATCCTATATGTAAAACCTAGACTTAGGTGACATTCCAAAAGAGTGTTTGAAGACCTCTACCAAGGCCACTCCTAACAGGGTGAAGATCTTAATAGATCTAAGGTAAATCCCCTAACAGGGTCACATTTAGCAAATGTGTTTGTAATACTTAACAAGATAAGTTCTTAATTGAGCGTACTTCAAAAGGGTACAATTTTTATTGTGGGTTATCATTCCCATAGAGGTTTTTCCCAAATTGGTTTTCCTTATTAAATCACGTGTCAATGAGTTATATTACGTGTGAATGAGCTAATATTATGTTTCTAAGTTTGGATGATTGACTGCTACTTATATTATTTGGTGAATTGGTTATTTACTGTATTCAGTACTTACCGAGTGAATTAATTAGTTCAGTTTTAAGAGTTTAAGTTTTGAATTGTCCGATTCACCCCCCTCTTAGTGGACCAACATGTATATGTATGTGTGTATATATGTAGGTATACATGATTATATATATGTATTTATGTATGTATATGTATGTATATATGTATGTATGCACACACACACACACACACACGATTAGTATTCAAATAAAAATCTAATGAACAAATATCCATGGCTTGGGATAATGTCTATGTCAGCTACACATCATCATTTATTTATACATACATGTATGCACACACAAAATTGATGATGCATTTGAAAATCTTTTTTAGAAAAATCATACTAAGGCTTGTTTCAGTTCTTCAAGAGTGTCCATTACTTACTCTTTGAAAACATTGTGTTTAGGGTTTATTACTAAAAGCTAAAAAATATCACATCACATGACAACCCGCTAAGAAATACCATTTCTTAGCTCCTAGTAATATTTTTCTTTCTTATGATGTACTTAAAAACCCTTGTTATAAAAATGGATAATGATTAAACCCACAAAAAATAACACTTTTTTCAAGACGTGGGCTGATTTTCATCTTGAAATAATGCATACCGATGTATCAACACCCTTGCAATTCTTTTTTTACACCGTTTGACATTTTAATGATTTATAACTCTTTGAGTCACCACCCACCATGGTTTAAGATTTGATCTTGAATTTTTATTTTTGTGTCTCACTGATATGGAATTAGTAGTCAGACTCTTATTTGTTTACATAAAAATAAGCACAAACTATGTGAAGCATGCTTTTAAAGTATTCCTTCCAGCATCTAGCTTATCAATGAGGTCTTAAAACCATCGACTATGTAGTCTTGAATGACTGACATATATTACACTCTGATAGGGAGACTCCTAGTAACCTCCTGAGTTTTCTTGAAACTCTTCTTAGGCCTCTCCTAGGACCTCTAGGGTTTCCCCAATCCACCCTCTCAAGCTTGGAAAGATTCAATTCTTCCCTCCAACTAGAAGTCTTCCTATCTTGTTAAATTCACTACCTAGTTATCTGTAAGAACTCTTCACATCTTCATCTTTAAAGCCCTATCCATGAAATTGAGTTGCAGGAGGTCAAGGGCTTCATTTCACTGTTATCTTGACTCCAAATTAGGATCTCAACTTATCAAGATTGGTCATGTACCAATTGAGTTCCAATTTCCTAGGTTTTAGGCCTTGTAGCCTTTTTCCCAAATTAGGTCTCCTCAAATCTAGGAACTCTCAAAAATAGAAAAAACTCCTCAAAGAATCTCCTAAAATGTTTTGGAAGTTTTGAAGTATGGTAAAAACCCACCAATATTTTCTAGGTTTTAAGGTTCAACACTATCCGTACACCCTGTTACTGAAATAGGGCTTCTTCCTTGTTTTTAGGGCTATTTTGTGGTTTTGGCTTCAAAACTTGGCAAGATGTTTTCTTGGACAACTCTCTTCATTCTGGAGTACCTACACAAAACCATACAACACATCCATGGCCTTCTTGGCTCATGAAAGCAACCTCTTGCAATTTTAAGCTGACTGTTATTTGATCTTCCTAACCGGGCTCTTCATCTAGCTCGCCTAGGGAAAGATCCTAAAAATACTTGCATGCACTTTCATAGCTCCTCCTTCCAGATTCTTGAAGCTCCATGGACCTATTATCTATCCCCAAGTGGCTGTATAGAACCAATGGTGGGAATTGGAGTTAGGTCCACATCTTTGCTTCTCAGTCAGAATTGGACATCAAACAGTCCAAAACAAAAGAATTTACAAACTACAAAGGAAAGTAACTACAAAAAAAAATATCTATGTGAAAAACACTACAACATCTATAAAAATGGATCCCACTAATCACATTGTTGATTTCAATCCATGCACATCAATAAAAATACAAAAACTCTTCAATACTGCTGCTCTGTCATTCCAAAAGCTCTTGGCTCCAAAACTCAGAATTCATACAATGTCTTCCAACCCCTCAAATTAGGGTTTTTCCACCTTATATATCCTTAGCACACATGTTTCACTCCTTGGATGGGTTCCAAGATAACTTGAACTCTGAAAGCCTCTAAACAACAAAATGTTGTCAGCAACTTTTAAAAGTTGATAATGTTGCATAGCAACATTTTTACATCTTTTGCCCACTTAAACTTTTCAAGTGTTTTTTCCACCAACATGACCTATCTAACCTTATTTAGACCATCTAGGGTAACCAAGGACCCTATGAACATCCATGACATCACCCTGCCATTTTATGACATCATCAAGTACAGTTCATCAACAAGAGCCAAAAAGAGCTATTTTCACATAACATGAAGCATAAAATAAAACTTATCTAAACCACACTTGGTCCACATGACCTTATGTATTTACATTTCCCTACAAGAGGGTCTTTCACACTCTCACAACCCAAAAATGATATGAGACGTCCATCCCAAGGGTGCTCCTGCACCACACTCATTTGTTAATAAGGTGTTAAGAAGGTGAGATTTAAAAATATTTAGTGACTGAAGTTGTGTCTTGTATAACATCAATTCTTCAACTCAAAGAGGGGCAAAATTTGGACAACCACCTAATAATTGTAGATATTGTGTTTAGTATTTTTCATAGTGTCATTATTAAGCAGTTAAGACTTGGGATAGGAACAAAACCATCATAGTACATTAATTTAGTGGAAAATGAATCCATCATTTTGAAAAGAAAATTTGGAGAATTATCTAGAAATTGATTAGGAGAGCCAAATCTTACTAAAATCTATGAGAAACCTAAGCATCTACCCCTTTAAATAAATTTTTTTGGCAGTCTTGTTTAGGGATTCGCTAGTGGAAAGTTGTCAGCCATCCAAGGAATATGTCGTCAATGACCTTTCATGATCAATTTCCCTCGCCAACTTTTGGGAGAGAGTTTGTATATGGTAATAGTGACATAGGAATAGAAAAATTCAAGATCAACTAGTTCACATTATTTTGAGGTCTGATCGAGTGCAGGTTTCAAAACATTCCTTTTTTTGTGGGTTTTGGTTTTATTGTTTTTTCTACCAAGGGTTGCGAGATACATCATCAGGAGACCAAATATTACTAAAGAATGAAATGTTTACAAACATGTATCAAAATGTTTCTATTATTTAAACAATGTGGTAGAGGTTGCAACATCCCTTTGTTTTTTTTTGGGTTTAACTATTATTATTAAAAGCTAAAAAACACCATATCAGATGGGATCCTACTAAGAAATACAATATTAGATGAGACTCCCAAAAGGATATTTTTAGATCTGCACTGAATTTGGGTTTAAACATCCTTTTTTGTGTGTGTGGGTTTAACTATTATTACTAAAAGCTAAAAAATACAATATCAGATGCAAACCCGTTGAGAAATACCTTGTCAGAGGGGATTTTCCTAGCTTTTAGTAATTTTTTTCTTTCTTGATCCTTGTTAAAAAAATGGATAATAGTTAAACCCATAAAAAAACACAAAAGGATGTTAGGACCAAAATATTACTAAAGAATGAAGTGTTTGCAAACATTTATCAAAATATTTGCATTATTTAAATATTGTTGAACACGTCGTAACACCCTTTTGTGTTTTTCTTTTGGGGTTTAACAGTTATTGTTAAAAGCTGAAAAGTAGCATATAAGATTGGATGTCATTTGAATAATTCCAATATTTTGCTACCTCCCCGCAAACAATTTTTATAGGGGAAGATGGTTAAGTTTTTCTTTTCTTTTGGTAATATCTACCTTTGTTGATGATGCATTTGAAAATCCTTCTTAGAAAAATAGACAAAAAAAAAATACAAAAGAATGTTGCTCTTAATCATGTATTCCAAAAACCTTGTTAAAAAAATCAATAATAGATAAAAACACAAAAAATAACAGAAAAGGATATTAGGATGTGTTCCAGACTGCCAAAGGTTGAAAATGAGTAGCATCAACCCATAAAAACATCATCATAGTCCTAATGGTTTAAAATTTAGTCTAAGCAAAAATTGTATGAAGCATGATTTGTTTTTTACAACATTTTACATTTTTATCATTTGTAGCTCCTACAAATTGTTTACTACCTACAAAAAAAGAAATTAAATAAAAATGACCATAGTCGTGTACCTATTTTTAGGGCACAAAATGGTGGAAAGAGGGACTGAAAGTAATAGATAGAAAGGACGTGCCACCACCACCAATGAAATTGTTAACTGTAAAAAATGACACTATGAATAACCGTGAAGACAATATTTTTAAAGAGCAAGTACTGGATGATGTTGAAGAACCAAAATAAACCCCTGCAACATTTTTAACCACATAAAAACTACACTATGAAAAACCCTAAACATAATATTTTGAAAGAGTAAGTAATGAACAGTCATAAAAAATTGAAACAAACCTCTATAACACAACCAATTCAGGAAAGATGAAAAATGAGTAACATCAACACACCAAACCATCACCATAACCACCAATGACTGCAATGCTATAGTATATTGAAAAACACAATGTTTTGAAAGAGTAAGTAATGGAAACTATTGAAGAACTTAAACAAACCTCTGCAACATTCTTAACTTTATACAAACGACAATATGAAAAACCCTAATTGTAATATTTGAAAGAGTAAGTACTGGACACTCTTAAAGAATCAAAACAAACCTCTATAACATTCTTAACTATATAAAAAAGACACTATGAAAAGCCCTAAACATAATGTTTTCTAAGAGTAAGTAATTGGCACTCTAGAAGAACCAAAATAAACCTCTTCAACATTCTTAATTGCATTTAAACGAAACTATGAAAAACCCTAAACACAATGTTTTAAAAGAGAAAGTAATGGAAACTCTTGAAGAACAAAAAAAAACTATGCAAAATTATTAACGAACAATGCCATTGACATATATTGAATGCATATTGAAGGTAAACAAATAGAAGCTATCTTGTCACCACCCAACAAAGGCCACACCACCACCACATGTAAACTCACCGCCAAAAAACTACAGACACCACTATGAAAAATCCTAAACATAATTTTTTACAAGACTAAGCAATGGAAACTCTTAAAGAACTGGAACAAACCTTTGTAACATTTTTAACCACATAAAAACACAATGATAAAAAACCCTGAACATAATGTTCTAAAAAGAGTGAGTAATAAACTCTCTCAAAGAACTAAAAAAAACCTCTGCAACATGACCGCTCCACCAAACATGAAAAATGAGTCACATCAACCCACCAAACCATCACAATAAACACCAGCAATGCCAACAGTACACTTTATTGAATGCACATTAAAGGAAAATAGATACAATACATCTTGTCGCCTGTCCATCTCACACAAAGCACCCACCGAAAGGTGCATCACCATAGTGAGCGCAAGACAACAAACATAATATATTGATTGATTCAATTTCATGATTACATTATAATATTAATGGATTTTTAAAGCCAGTATTCCTGTAGATAACCAATTTTTGGAATGTAACTTCCCATGATTTAACGTACTTAATTTATAACTAAACTATAAAAAATAGCTTAAATTAATATAATACGCCAACTTCCCCCTTATTACATTAATCCAAACAAGAGTGGAAGTTGCAAGGGTTTTAAACCTAACCCTCTGGAGACTTTAATGAAGTGCCTTCACCAATCCTCCTCTCTCACTCAAGAAACAATGAAATAACTACAATAATAGATCTCCCGACCTTCTTGGTTATCTAAGAGACACCAAACTACCTGCATTAATGGACCTCTTGACTGTAGAGCCTAAAGCCATCTGTAAAACATGAGTGCTCGTACCTCTCATGCATAATGAAACACATTTCCTCCAAAATTACACATCTCCTCCAAGTGTGTCTAATGCCTCCTCTAATTCTTCACATAATATTCCTTTCCTCCAAAACTCCACATCTCCTCCGAGTGTATCAAACACCTCCTCAAGTGTTGTGGAAATAACCTCTTCTCTGCTGTACACAACACTACAAACATTCCTACACATGATAAAAATTTCCTCTAAATGTCCAAATATCCTTTTAATGTGTCTAACGCCTCCTCAAGTACTCAATAAGTCATATTCAAATCATGCCCCCCTCTCTACTTGAAGGGAAAATATGTTGGAAAGTTACAATGCAAACAATGGTTGTTTTGTCATCGATGTCAAACCTTAAATGGTGAGACTATTGCTATCTATTTGAGTACCATATATATTGATTGATGAAGAATATTTAACAAGACCAAGTGGGATGGTTGAGTTAAGGAAAATAATAAGGGTACTTGATCAGTTGGTGTATGTGTTAATTTTGGCCTTCTAAATCAACCACACACTTCAACATAGTCCTTCTTCACCAGGTACAGCCAAGACTAAATATGAGTTATTCATCCTGACTGTCTGCGTGATTCGACCTGTTGCCTTCTATCTAGATGGAGTTTTGAAATTTGCTCTCAAGACAAGGGCCTCACAACTATGGACCATCTAAGAACGAAGGATTTTTAACCATGATAAATGCTATGCAATGCAAAGATTATGCTAGAAATTGAAAGATGAATGATCACCTAAACATGAATGCTACATGATTTTCAATGCAATTTAATCTAGAAATTGAAGCTATTCTATTTTGCAAATTGAAATTAAGCTATATGAGATTATGAAAATGAGGTAACAATTCAG
>MU223739.1:335808-351429 GCA_018584345.1 Thuja plicata
AGGGTTCTTTTATAAACCCTGAGAAGATCAGAATAGAAACTTTCCTGTTTTGAAATAAAACAACTAGAAAAGCCAATTAAAAATAGAAAGCTTTATTGAAAATAATTCAATAAATTGTTTTCTTCCTATTTTAACTGTTTTATCTCTTTGATTTAATATTGTTTTATTTGAATTTAATTGTTTTATTTATCTTTAAAGCACAATTAATTCCAAGTTTCTATTTCTGAATAGAAATAAGATTTTTGATAGAATATTCAATTAATTAAATAAATATGACCTCATAGTTGATTTTTCTCAATTATCTGAATATTAAATTCAAATATTTGAAAAGAGGATATTTATTTAATAATTAAATATTATTTAATTCCTTTTTTATGTGTCTCAGCTAAAGAGGGTGAATTTAATTTAATTAAAGTGCTAGGACTTTATTAATTAAATTAATTCGATCATACGATTTGTTTAGCCAAATAGTTATTTTAGGAATTAAATATGATGTATGATTAATACAGATTTAGGATTTTCTGTATTTGACACTCAGGTCGAGTAGAGTAAGTGAAAACTCAAAATTTTCCTAGTACAATAGGACTTTAATGATTTAGAAGAATGACAAATGCAACAAAATTGGTTAGGGTTGCAAGATGCCAATTTTGGGGTGTTACAGTTGGCACATTGGCAAAGAAATGTGTTTATCTTTTGATGTCAGTTTTACTGGTTGGTTTGTGCTGAGCACCAGTATGCTAAGAAGAATTTATAGTGACGGCTGAGCACTAGTGAAATTATTGAGCAAGTTCAGTGTTGGCCGAGTGAGAACACAATGGTGGTCGAGCACCAGTATTTTGATTAATGATGAGATTTAAGATCTCTGACCAAAATAGTTGATTTTATTGGGATATGTAAAGTTAATTAAATATTGATCCATGTTATTTAATGCATGGGTAAATGCAATTAATGCATGGATTCAAGATTTAATTAAAGACTACTTTGGAGAAGTAAATGGTAATGTAATGTTGGGATGATCCGTTGGATCTGACCTAACCTAAGATCTATGATCTTGATTAAGCGGAAAAGATTTATCTAACCTAGATGAAGAGGTATAAGATAACCTCAAGGGGTTATTCATGTATGTAATGTGCTTGTGTGTATGCAAGAGGATTGCATAGTTAATTTATAGATTGGCATGACCTAGTAGAGAAGGCTGAATAGAGAAGCAGAGAATTGTATGAGTGATTGCTTGATGAATTTCCAAGAAAATTAGAAAATTGAAATGAGAATGGAGGCCATTCAGTAAGTTAGCATTAGAGATAAAATTGGATTTGGATTTGTAAAGTAATTTGTATGTATCAGATCACAACAGCTAATTACTTTCTAACCATTGTATCAGTCAAAATCCTTTAACAAGGTTGACCTAACAGTCATTGTATAAATCCTCTAAACAAGGTGACATTCAGGTGGAATTTTCTAAGTCCTCTAACAAGGACACTCCTGACAGGGTGATTAAATCCTTTAATGAGGTCACATTTAGCAATGTGTTTTGTAACCTTTAACAGGGTTGGCTCCTCACAGAGCTCACTTTAGAAGAGTGAAAACTTGGTAGCATGTTACTAGTGGTTTTTCCCAAATTGGGTTTCCATGTTAAATACTTGTGTCAACTTGTGTGAATGTTTATGGTTTGTTTTACTGTTAAGTTTCTGAAATCTAATTACATTTGAACATTAAACTTCATGTTTAAGTTGTTGACATATGCTACTATTGTCGAGTAGATCTGAGTTGTTTAAATTGTTGTAAAGTTTCAATTGGTACATCTAGACCTGAGGATATCTAATTCACCCCTCCCCTCTTAGTTATTCTAAATTCATTCTAAAAATTGGTATCAAAGCTAAGTTCTCTTGAAAATAGTTTGAAGGTACTTGGAGCGAAAAGGTCAAGATGTATAAAAAGGAGGTTCCGAAGCTGAACAAAGATAACTTCCCTGCATGACAGAGTTTGATGAAAATATATCTGGCTAGTATTGGAGATGATGCTAAGTGCCTTATTGAAAATTCTTATGTAGCACCTATTACACCTCTCACTACTACAAAATTAAGAGAAAAGCAAGAACATAATCAACCAATGTTGGAGATTGCATCTTTCTTGAGATATTCTGAATTTGATGATATACAAAACTGCACAAATGCAAAGTAGATGTGGGATACTCTGACAACCATCTATGGAGGACACACAAATGTGTTGAGATCCAAATCTAAAGCTTAAGAGGCAATTTTGATGAAATGAAAATGCAAGAAGGAGAAAATATAGTTCAGTATTGTGGTAGAATAAAAGAAGTTGTTAATGCTATTAGAGGAGAAAATGGAATAATTGATGACAACACTATTATGAGCAAGGTAATGAGAACTTTTCTTCCTATATATGCTATTAGAGTCTCTGGAATTCAAGAATTGAGATGTACTCCTAATAATAATATGACTTTAGAAGGTCTGGTAGGTAGACTTACTACATTTGAGATGTCAAATTTTGATAACTGCACTCCACAAGCTATTGATTCTACATTCAGATCCCAGCTAGTTCTCATCAAATCAAAGAAAGGAAAGAAATGTGAACAGAGATAGCGACATTATTGATGATGATATTGAAGCACTTATGGAAAAAGACTATGTAGAGGAAAAGGAAAATTTAGAGGTAAACTTCTTATCATTTGTTTTTCATGTAACAAAGTTGGTCATATTGCTGCTAGATGTCCTGATAAGAATGACAAAGATGACAGAAGGGACAACAAATACAAAGATAGCAAGGATGACCAAGACTTTAGAAAGTATAAAGATTACAAAGACAAAGGTAAGAAATCTTTCTATATATCTAAAGAAGCTTTTGACAATTATTCTGACAATTCTGATGACAATGATATAGAAGTTGTGTATGTTGCTATGAAAGATGATTCTGATGATGATGAGAAAACTACACTAATTTCTTATAAGAGTAAAGGTGACCATTGGATTATTGACAGTGGTTGTTCCCATCATATGACTGGTGACAAAGATAAATTTGAGACCTTAGATCAATGCAAAGGTGGTTATGTTAAATTTGGTAATGATGCACCATGTCTTATCAAAGGGAAATGAACAATTAATTTGACTGACAAGATCAGATGTGACAATGTTTATTGGGTTGATGATCTTAACTATAATTTATTGAGTGTTGCACAGCTGAATACTTATGGCTACAGAATTGAGTTCCATCACAAGAAGGCAAATATCTATGATGCTACTAGAGAACTAGTTGGAAGTGGTGAGCAAACAAAAGGTAACTTGTTCTATCTAGATTTAGCTGAAGTGACATGCTTGTTTGCACAATACAATGATGTTTAGTTATGACATAAAAGGTTGTGTCATGTAAAATTTGATAACTTGGTAAGCATAAGTAAACTGAAAAAAGGTTAGAGGGTTGCCTAAGTTAAAGAAACCTAAAAATGCTATGTGTAAGAAATGTCAACTAAGAAAAATGACTAAGCCTAGTTTCAAGAGTAAGACTCATACTTCAGAGGAAATTCTGGAATTAGTTTATAATGACCTCTGTGGTCCCATTGGAGAGAAAAGTTACTACGGAGATAGATATTTCATTCTATTTGTTGATGATTATTCTAGGATGATGAATGTGATGTTTCTTAAGGAAAAATCTGATGCATTCCAATTATTTAAGTGGTACTTGGCAAAAGTTGAAAAAGAGATAGGTAAAATTTTGAAATGTTTGTGATCTGACAGAGGAGGCAAGTTTACTTCCAATGAGTTTAATAGTTTCTGTAATGACCGAGGCATAACAAGACAAATGTCTGCACCCAGGAGACCACCACAAAATGGTATTGTTGAATTCAGAAACAAATCTATCATGGACTGTGCAAGAACACTAATGATGGAGAAAATTTTTGCACATATATATTGGAAATAAGTTGTAAGTATTGCATTCTATACCTTGAATAGAGTACAAGTACGAAAAGGTACTAATGCTACACCTTATGAACTTTGGTATTGATATGCACCCAGTGTAATATATTTCAAAGTTTTTGGAAGAAAATGTTTTATACTGAAGGACAACATAAATGGAAAACTTGATGCTAAAGGAGAGGAAGGTATTTTCCTTGGATATTCAACTAAAAGCAAAGCATACAAGTGTTTGAATTATAATACTAACAAAGTTGTGGAAAGTGCAAATGTTAGAATTGATGAATATGCAGAAAGAAATAAAGATGAAAGTATATAAGAACCTAAAAGTTACAAGTCATTTATCTATAAAGATGAGGAAGATTCTAATGCATTACCTAAACCTGTGAGTGAGGCTACCAAGCAACTGCTAGCACCTGCCAAGTCATAGAGTGGATTTGCTAAGCAACAAGAGGTGAATACCAAGCTATCTAATAGAAATGTTGAGTCACAAAATCAACCTACATTGAATGAGAACAATGAATCTAAAGAATAACATGTACCTACTCTAGCAAAGTATGTGAGGAGGCACCACAATCCTAATCAAATCATTGGATTGAAGGATTCTACAGTTATAACATGAAGTAAGTTGAGAGATGGTACATGTATGTTATGTGATTTTGAGCCTAAAATAGTAATGATGCTTTAGAAAATGAATACTGGATACAATCCATGAATGAAGAAATTGAACAAATTGAAAAGAACAAGACTTGGACACTTGTACCTAGGCCGAATGACAAAAATGTAATTGGTACTAAGTGGGTATTCAGAAATAAGCTGAATGAACATGGAGAAGTAACAAGAAACAAAGCTAGATTGGTATGCAAGGGTTATGCACAAGAGGAAGGAATAGACTATGGTGAAACATTCTCCCCAGTTGCAAGATTGGAAGGAGTAAAAAATTTACTTGCATATGCAGCCTACAAGGGTTTTAAAGTTTATCAGATGGATGTGAAGTCTGCATTCCTCAATGGTATATTGGAAGAAGAAGTGTACATTGAGAAAGCTGATGGTTTTTTTAACCCAAACAAGAGGAATATGGTTTGCAGATTGCACAAGGCACTTTATGGACTGAAGCAAGCGCCAAGAGCATGGTATGAGAGATTGCACAATTATCTGATAAAGATTGGATTTGCAAGAACTAATGACAACAACCTATATTTGAAGATAGAGCAAAGTAAAGGTACTTTATTAGCTGAAAGTTTTGTAGATGACATTATATTTTGTGGACAAGATGTGTTATGACAACCATTTGCAAAAGAGATGAAAACTGAATTTGAGATGTCTATGTTTGGTGAGATTAAATTTTTTGTTGGATTGCAAATATATCAAATGAAGAATGGTATCTGTTAGCTCTTTTTCCTATAGAATCAATTATAATAGAAATAAATGCTAGACTCTCTTGTACCCAATTTATATTCTCATAGGGAAAAGGCTAATTAACAAGGATGAAAATCCTTCTACACTTTGGGCTCCACATACCCAGGTGGGTGCACCTTTGGTAGAGTATTATTTTTCAGCAGTTTTAACAGTGGGTTAAGGATTTGTGATCCTCCTTTTTATGCCATCAGGCTTAGGAAGGTTAACCTATTGATTCACTCTTCAAGGAATCACTAAAATGAATTTTACTGAATATAATTAGCTAGACATGTACTTGAGATAACAAAAATATAAAGATTAAATAATTTTGGATTCATGATAACAACCACTTTTCAGCATTATGGCCAGTGCCTTATCATGGGTGATAGAGTCAGAATAGAGCATACATATATTAAAGAGAATCAATGGAAATACAAATAAACCTCAGATAGAATGCCTTACAAACTATCCTCTCTTCCTCACACCCCTGTATCAAATTCTTGCATAAACCTTAACCCTCTGAAATTATCTGCAAGATTTAAAACTCTCCTTGAAAGCAACTCATAGAAAAAGACATGGCTACTTTATAACTAGTATGCTCAAAATGCCTTACAAATTGAACATACAAGAAATAAGAGCAAATTCAAAAAGACATCATTGATATCAAAATGGAGATTCCATTGTATTTAATTAATGTAAGTTTGATATCAGTACATTCAAAAGACTCAAAACCAACATTTAGACACATTCCAAAAGTCTGCCTTGTAGTTTTTATTTTTTACCATCCCTTTTACAATATTACAACTTGATACTTATAGAGAGCCACAATCATCTTGGAATCCTTTTGAAAAATAAGGATGCAACAAGCTACGGATGACTGGGACAGAGGACAAAAAATAGTTTACAGATGAGACAAAATTTTAGGCGGATGGGATAACAAATATTTGTTATAAGCCATGTAATCTTTTGTCCTATGATCGCCTAAATGCTTGAAGTTGCTCTGAGGTGGCTGGGTCCTTGTCATCTAGAATTTGTCCTCTTGTTGATGTAGAGCCCCCAATATCTGAATTGCTCAAACTACTCAATCTCTTTGGTGTTAGCTATCCCCTTTATATTTATTGTCTCATGCTACCAGGGTGACTATACCATACTTGCTAACCCATGTGGTGAACACCTCATCATTTGGCCAACTTAAACTAAGGACCTAATCCTTTTGGCTATTGAATTCTTCCCAATAATCATTATCTTTCTCAATTTTTGCCTCCCAGGATTCAAAAAATGCCTTGGCTTTGTTCAAAATATCAATAGTCAACACAAACTAGCCAGTATTCCCCAATGAAACAATACTTTTTGTTCTGCTAGTTAGTGTTTCATTCAATTGCCTTAGCCATAAGGCTTCATTTTTCATGTTCTCATCCTCTTTGAACATGTTGGGAAACATGTCATATATGTCCCTGGAGAACTCTTCTCTCAAAGTTGTGACTCTCCTAATGACCATGTTCTTCTTGGTGTCCAAATTAACCATCGATTTGAGACATTTATGGGTGCTTGTCAGGATGATATCAATGTTGTTCTTCTCCTTTGAAATAGAGTAAAAGGATTTGACATGGGCTGCCTTCCATTTCCATATATTCATTATCAAATCCCACTGTTCCTTTTCATTATCATGCCTTCTTATGATGCCTACAATCTTCTTTCCCAGTAGATAGAGGTTAGAAAGGTTGTCCTCACTAGCACACCTTTTGAGGTTGGAAAATATCTGATCAGAAAATTTTTGGTTCACCAATTCCTCAACCTCTTTTTATGTAGAGGAATCTTCAAGATCCCTTTTACCCTCTTATTCTAGCCTTGATC
The DNA here is from genome assembly GCA_018584345.1 of Thuja plicata. NCBI lineage: Eukaryota > Viridiplantae > Streptophyta > Pinopsida > Cupressales > Cupressaceae > Thuja > Thuja plicata. The sequence goes on from MU223739.1 coordinate 342,993, forward strand.
TCTCACTGATCAACCTTCTTTTCTCAGCCTCTAGTTCTGCTCTTTTGGCATTAATGGCTTCTTGGGTGGTGGGACTCAAAGGTGTAGGGGATAGGGGATATGTCACAAATGGACTAGATGAAGAGGGTTGGCTAGGTTCCTGAGAAATTACCCCTTGGGACATAAGTTGGATTTTTTGTTTACCCTCCAGTACTGCTATTTTGTTATCCTTCAACAATGATTTGACATTTTCCTCATTGTAGGCTTTAAGTACAAATCCATACTTCTCATTTAAGCTGGCATAAGCCTCCTTTTCTTTCTCAACTACCCTTAGGCTTAAACTAGCTATTTGAACAATGAGGTTTTCTGCTTTAGTTCCTAAAGTGTCAGTAACCCTCTTCATAGTTAGGCTACCTATATCTTCAATATCATCACCTTCCTTTATTCTCCTCTTGTCTTTTTTCTTCAATGACCAAATTGCTAGAGCTGCATGGTCTTAACTAAACTGGGCACCAATTGATGTCCCAGTAGTGCTCATAGGCTTTTCTTTCTTTTTAAAGAATCAAAGACTACTGCATCTGCTAGATCCCATTGAGGTAGTAGGATAACTCCTTGCTTCTTAATCATTTCTCTACCCTCTTCAGGGGTGATCTTATCAAAATTTGACACCATCTCCTTCTTAACCTCCTTCTCTATATCTTCCTCAACAAAGTTGGGCTGGGATTCTTGCAGCTTTTGGCACTTATGATTGAATTCATCAATATGGCACCTCCATAGAAATTGAATGAATTCCCTAGTTTTAATGAAATTCTCATCAGACAAGAACTCATCACTAGCTTGCTTGGTTATAAGATCTAACTCCCTACCAGTAAATTCTTCTACTATGAGGTCAGTTGCTGTATGTTTAGTTGCCTCTTGCATCCCTTCTTGTAACTCCTGAGTGGTGACAACCACTTCGCTAGCATTCCTTAATTGCACCAATTGCTCAGTGATGGCTTGGTTATCATATTGCATGGGGGATTGGGAAGGAGAGTACAATTCACTCTCTTTTTCTTTTGTTTCCACCCTTTGTCTTTTGGGAGAGGGCACTTCTTGAACATCAACATTTGCTGGCCTCTTTCCTTTATGTTGAAGAGGTTTATTAGCTTTAGGTGCAATAGTAGTGTATCCTCTCATTTTATACACTACATAATCCCCTAGTGGGACTATTCTCCCCTGTGGAAATTTATTCAAGACATCAAGAGCCTTTTCTGGTTCATTCTCAATTGTCCTCTACTTCTTCTCATTTAGGGTTTGTATGATCCCCTCAAAAAGCTTCATTAGGGAGTCAATTTTGTAAGACCATTGGAAAAATTCCTTTAAAGGATCATAAGTCTTGTCAAAGTTTTGTACAAAGTCCAAAGACTTCTTGTATGCCATCCATTTATCCTTCTTGACTTCATGAATACCAAGGTCAAAAATATTTTTGATGATATCCTTAGGGTAGTTGAACTGATGTTCTAATATCAAGCATTTAGTCCACTTCATGAACCTTAAACATGATAAAGTCTTCATTATCTGCACACCTAGACATAGACGTGGCTAGATGATAAGGCTCAAAATACTTGTCAAACTGTGTCCACCCACCTTTGGTTATGATGAAGTGATGGGCTTTAGTGAGGGTAGGAAATATGTTTCCCTTCATCTTTCCAGTTAGGGCTTCTTCTTGTAGTCCACCCAATTGCCTTATGATTTTTGCTACTCCAATCTTGAGAGGGACTCATTAGGGAAACACATAAGGGGTTCCCTTGAATCCATAAACCCTAATTACTATAGAAAAGGGTACAAAATTAGATCTACCCAATTGTGAGAAATTTTTATCTCTGGGGCATATTCCATAGGCCTTAAAAGCCTCATCATTTCAGTGTGGACCCTAGCATTTTGGTTAGTCAGCAGTGACTTGAGTCTAGTTGCAAAAACCTTATCAAAATAAACATAACTAGCACTCTTCCTATCCCATGACAGATCTACACTCCACTTCTGAACAAGCAATTCTTCATCACCTTGAAACTTAGTCAATTCCATTTCTTCCTCAAAGAAGTCTGCATTGTTGAACAAGAACATATGCATCATGAGGGAATACCATCCCATTGGTTTGTGTATGTTGCCGTCTTGAATTCCTGCCAGACCCTCGTGCATTTCCTAGGCAATATAAGATTCAAAATCAAATACTACTGACAGGTGGGGATGCATAATTTGAAGAACCATTAGCATTATGTGGACAAGCATTGTTACATCTTCATCTACCCCAAAAACTTGGCATATAGCACTGTACATCTTTTTTGCCTTGCCATTAAAAAGACCCAACTTGAAAGGTTCTGGGGTCCTAGGCCCTACTACAACCAAGTCTCCTATTCTATTAAAATATCCCTTCAATGTCTCATCCCTGTAATACTCCCTCTGAGTCTGGTATACTTCTTTAAAGTACTCAAAATCAATATCGTCCATGTTCTCTGAGGTGTCAGTCAACTTGAAGATCCTTCTGATTTCATCAGCTGATACAATTAATAGCACATTTCCCTAGGTATCCCTAACAACCCTAGCCACCTTGTTATAAGTGTTTGCAATTAAAGTGAACAAATCAGTATCCATGAACACACTAGGTGCTCTCAATTTTACCACATCTAACTCCCAAATGTTATAGTTTGGGGTAGGGGCATTCGTCTGGCTATAGGTTGTCCTAAACAGAGTAAGGCCATCAAAACTGGTCTTGACATCTTTTTCCCATCTACCAGAATCATATAACCTATCTCCAATTTTGAATTGGGGATGTGGTGGAACTACCCTTTTAATTTGAGTGGCATCTCCTATGGACAGTGGCAATTGCTGTAACAAATCTTCCCTAATGTTTCTTTTTTGATAATCAACTTCTCCAAAAATCTCAACTCTAGGGGCCATTCTACGATTTTTCTTTCAATATTAGATTTAAATTCTGAGACAAAGTTCTAAAAACCTTTCTGAACTACAAATTCCACTACAATCTGAATGCTGGTAAATTAGAAAAGCTTACCCATTCTGCATAGAGGTCGTGTGAAGCCAATTTTCTCTGTAATCCCATTTTTGCTCAAATGATTTTGATGAATCATTGTGACTGCAAGTCAACTTAATCAATTCTATGACCTTAATAAAATCAGTCTATCGAATTGAATTCGACTGGAGTGGCCACACGTTCTATAATTAATTCACAGGCTTCAATTTCATGGCTTAACAACTCTCTACAACACATTTTATCAACTTTGAATTTGAACCATAAATTTTGGACATCATTCTCTACATCTCACGGCTATCTTATTTTCCCAAAATCAATTGTTCACCAAGGACACGTGTCGCCACTGCTTAATCACTTACTCACTAGATCTCAAGCACTTTCCTTTTAAGTGATTAAGCAGACTGTTAGATATAAAACAACTTAACTATGGTTTAAACTCTTGCTAGTTCTGAATGTATGGGTCCACCAGCTGCTAGATGTCATCACCGCTTAAGTGCTTGCTTGATAGATGTCGTGCATCTTGGGTATAAGCCATTACACCCACCATTAGATCTTTCTAAGCTTTAGCCACCTTTATTTTTTTTTCTACTGGACCCACATTCTTTCCAGGATAGGTGTCACTCCACTTAATCGCTTGCCCATTAGATGTCGCACACTTTTTGTTTAAGCCATTAAGCAAGCCATCGTATTTTTTCATACTTTCCCATTGTCTAACTAAGAAAATTTATGACTGTTCGGCCCAACCAAGGACACGTGTCACCACCACTTAATTTCTTGCCCATTAGATGTCAAGCAATTTTTGATTAAGCCATTAAGTGGATCATTCGATCAAAACCAACTTTCTCACCACATAACATAATGACATAAAAGGGATTTTTTCATGGCGTGACTTAGGAATTATTAAAGTGGTTAGGATAAAATAGTCTTTTTTTTAAAAGCAACCCATTTAATTGTGAACACATGACTTGAGATAACTTAAGTGACCAAAAAAGTAACATGAAAATAGAATCGGCTAAGACACTTAGGGTTTTTTAGACATTTTCCACCATTTTCAACTAGGTTAAGGGTAAGAACTAACTTTATAGAGGCATAAGAATAATTTTAATCCTAATTTCAAAGCCTTGGACACTACCAATGAAAAGGGACCCTAAGAAAATTACAAGGCATAATTTAAACAGGAAATAGCGTCAACAATGGCTCTCTCTGAGGATGTTTAAACACCAGGTTATAACAAGAACCACAGATCTCTGGGGAAGCAGACCACAAACTAGACTAACCTAAAACTTGAAATAAATACACAAAATAAAGGAAACACAACTATACATATACTACATACTACTATGCATGGAGAAGAAAGGTTAATTAAAGAAATTTTTCAGGAATTATCCATGCACCGGTAATTCATGTTCTACATCATCCAGACTCTTGAGGAAATAAGAATCTTTTCCAAAGATCTGAGATATAACAAAAGGCCCTATCCATAGTGATTCAAATTTCTTGTGTTTTCCTTTATCTTCAGCCCTGGTATTCCATTGCAATACAAAATCACCAAGCAAAAACTTTCTCTCATCTGCCCTTCTGTCAAAAAGGTATTTCATTTTTTGTTGTAGTTTGATATTTTCTCTCTGGATTTCTCTCCTTATTTCATCCAATTCTGTAAATTAAACCATCCTTTCTTCCATGCATTTAGAAATTTCTATTTCTTCATCTAGGATAAACTTGTAAATTGGGAACAAATTGTTGACAGACATTCTTGACTGAACACCATAAACCAATTCAAAAGGAGACTTTCTAGTGGCCTTCTTGATAGTAATCCTATCAGCGCAAAGTGAAAGTTTCAATTTAACATGCCAAGCTCTCTTATTCCCCTCCAAGGTCTTTTTAAGATTGGAAAAATGCTTTTATTACTGGATTTTGCTTGACCATTGGCTTGAAGGTGGTATGGGGATGAATAAGACATAAAAATTCCCATATCAGAGAAAAAGTCAGTGAATTCTTCAGACCTAAAGCACAAGGCATTATCCATTATCAATTTAAGGGGGACACCAAATCTTGTAATTACATTATCCATTAGAAAGTCAATAACCACAGTACTTTTTGCCTTTTTGGTTGGGATTGCTTCCACCCACTTTGTGAAATAATCAGTTGCTAGCAAAATCCATCCATGGCCTCCACTTGATATTTTAGCAAATTCTCCTATAAAGTCCATTCCCCACATAGCAAAGGGAGCCGCTGCTACCACATGGTTTAATAACAATGCCACTAAATACTTCATCTTGCTTGAAAATCTCTGGCATGGCTCACATTTCCTAACAAAAGAGTGAGCATCTTGAAAAATTCAAGGCCAATAATATCCAGCCCTCAAAATTTTATGGGTTGTTGTTCTAGTAGAATAATGCCCTCCACACATTCTAGCATGCATTTCTTTCAATACCTTTTCTGATTGACCTTTTTCAAGGAATAATAACAAGATCCCATCTCTATTTTTATAGAACAAATCACCCTGCAACAAAACATACTTTTGTGATTGCAGTTTCAAACTTCTCCATTGGTTATCATTCAAGTTATCTGGATATTTAGCATTTTTCAGAAAGTAAACAATATTGGTATACTAGAGTTGCATTTCAATACTTTTCAAGCAGTTCTCTTTTACACCAACACTGTTTACTTGGACCAAATCTAAATTTTCTTTTATCATCAGTTTAGCCAACCCTAATCCCCTCACCAACTTAGTGATATGGATTTCTATGTCAAACTATTGGACTTTGTTTATCCATTTACATCTTTTTCCTATCACTTCATTTTGAACAAAGATGTCTTTGACAACAGCATGAGGGACATAGGAATTTACTTTTGCACACACCAAATAAGGCCTGAAAGCCTTGACTTCCTTCACCAAAACATAAGCTTGTTTTTCCATCATCTGATAATTTAATTCAGCTGATTGCAATGATTTACTAAAAAATGCAATGGGGTGCTCAAATCCTTCACTATCCTTCTACAATAAGACTGCTGCAATAGTATGGAATGAGGCAAAAGAAAACAAAGAAAAGGGCTTAGTGTAATAAGGAGATACAAGGACTGGTGCTTCTTGAATAGCTTGTTTTATTCTTTCAAAGGCTAACTCAGCCTCTTGGCCCCATTCAAACTTCACATTTTTCTTTAGCAATTTGACAATAGGTTTAACCGGTTCTGCAAAGTTGGCAATAAATCTCCTAAAAAAATTAATCTTCCCTAGAAATGATTGTATACCTTTTAAGTTCTTGGGAGAAAGTACCTTTTGGATGGCTTCAACCCTTTCAGGATCTATCCTCACCCCCTCCTTTGACACTATGTCTCCCAAAAGTTTCCCCTCAGTAACAACAAAGTGACACTTTTTTGGGTTTAGAGACACCCCATATTCTAGTGCTTTTATCATGACCTTTTCCAAGTGATTGCAATGATCCTCTACTCTTTTTGAGAAAGCTTTCAAATCATCTTGGTACACCACCATCAGAACATCTATGAGGTCTTTGAAGGCTACATCCATAGCTCTTTGAAAAGTTGGACTAGCATTTTTTAGCCCAAATGACATACGAGCATATACATAGGTGCCCCAAGGGGTAGTAAATGCTATTTTGAATTGCTCAGATTCTTTAACTAGCACCTGATTGTACCCTGAGAATCCATCCATCATAGATAACAAATCACATTCAGTGACTTTATGCAACATAGCCTCCATGTTAGGTAATCTGTAATTATCTTTCAATGAGGCTACATTTAAATTTCTAAAATTGACACACAACCTTACCTCCCCATTTTTATTTCTTACAGGGACTAAGTTAGAGACCCAAGATGAATGTCTAATAGGCTTGATTATGCCTGCATCCCTTAGCTTCATCAGTTTTGCCTGCATCTTGGTAGCCAGTAATGGATTGATTGGCCTTTGTTTTTGTCTAAATGGTTTAATGCCTTCTTTTAAAGGGACATCATATTGAAATAAATCTTCTCTATAGGATTTCAAATCATCATAGGACTAGGAAAAAACATGTTTGTACCTTTTTAGCAACTTTATCAAATTCTATCTCACATTGCTGTCCAATTTTTTGCCAATGTAAACTGATTGGGGAGATGTTTCAGATCCCAAATTAATTTCCTCTAAGTCTCCCACCCTGGCATTGGACTTCTGAGTTATATATTTGTCATTTATGCTCAACATGCCTTCCAATTCAACCAACCCCTTGGGAATGTGATTAGTATCCAATTGGATGACTTCCTAATAAAACATATACTCCTTATTGTCCACAATTGACACTAGAGATTCACAATCAATATTTTGACCATCATATTGATCCATACATTGGATAAACTTGAGGATTTCATCATCATCCTCAAAAACTTGCCAATTATGAATATTGTTAGGAACTGCTGGCCTACTTTTCCTCTCAACCACAGACATGCCAGTAAGAGTAGCATCATTATTTTTTAGGGAAACATTTGCTAGGAAATCTGCCATTATATTATTTGATCTTTCTACCCATAATATATTGAAAGCATCAAATAATTCCATCCTATCCCAGATAACATATTTATATAATTTTAATCTGTCATCTTTAGCAACATAATGTCCCCTAATCTGAGATATAATTAACTGGGAATCTCTATGGGCTTTTAAACATTTAATACCATGCTTGATGGCAATATCCATTCCCAAGATTAAATCCTCATATTCGACAGTATTGTTTGTGCATTGAAAAGTTAACATGAACGAATACTTGAAAGTGATACTTGATGGGGATATCAACAATAATCATTCCCTAGATCCTTCTTTAGAACACCCTCCATCAAAATACATTTTCCAAAGCCCATTTTTTTGCAACAATAATTCATCTATAATTGGGTCAGTGTTCTTTAGCTATGGCTTAACTTCTTCAAGAATAAAATTTTCCATATCAACATTCACACAACAATTTAATTGGTCAGGTAAGACCACCTCAACCATAACAGATGACCAGGGTTCTATGTACAATTTTACCTCATTCCCATTTACAGGGATAGTTGCATAGGATAAATCCAACTGCATCTTTCCTCCTACTATTGCTGCCCATTGCCTTGATAAAAGAATATTATAATATGGTTTAGTATCCACTACCACTATGTCCATTCTATAAGTTGATTTAGGGAAAGCAACAATTTTCACTTCAATATCCTTCAATGTTCCTATCACAAGAACTTCCTTGTTATCCATAGCATAGTAGCTCCCAACAGATGTAGTAACCCAGAGGCCTAATTCTTTCATCACATGATAAGACATCACATTTGCCGCTGCTCCAGAATCAATCATGCAGTTTTTTACCAAGAAACTATTTACCATTAAGGTGACATAGAATGGATCAACAGACAACGGTTCTTGGGTTATTATATTTCCAATACAAATGTTAGAAAATTCCT
>MU223739.1:351807-374475 GCA_018584345.1 Thuja plicata
ATCATTGTCATCTTCCTTAGGATGAAAATCCTCATTTACTTGAGGTGAGTCTTTTCTAACATAAACAGGGGTAGACTTGCCTTGAGCTGGTTGTACTATTCTATTTCTTAAGTTGTAAGCACTTCTTACTTGATTAATTGCTGCAATAGTTAAAGACCTTTTTTCTTCAGATCAGTAGGAGTCCTAAAATGATATTGTGAACTATCATCACCCACTGTGTTTATAGTTGCCTGTGAAACATACTCATCCTGATCACTTTGATATGTTGAATTTCATAACTGGTTTATAAAACAATAATTATCCTCTGAACATGAATTATCAGAGGATGAAGCAATAACAGGGAGCCATGGATATGGTTTCTTTACTGTGAACATATTGATAGTAGGGCCTTCCTTCTCTCTTTCTTCTATTTGGTCAAACAAAGCTTGAGCTACTACACATTGATAGGAAGAGTCTGGCATATTTCAAGCATCACACTAGGGAGTATTCTCAACATAGTTGGCATTGTTAATTTTCAGTGGATTCAGGGTTTATTTTTCTTTTGGGTTATCTTTCCCTTCAGGGAAAGGTTTGCCATTATTCCAATTGGTCTTGTAAGGATAATCTCTCAGGTTAGGCTGTCTATCAAATCTTTGGTTAGTATACTTATTATCTTGGTACCCTCCACTATCATTCTTATCCATCTTGGCAGCAAGGTCTTTTACTGCACTCACCAATTTATCCACTGTATCATCTTCTTTGACACTTTTATTGGCTGATCCCTTTTCTTTCCAAATTTTATTGTCTTCTCTCTTCCCCAATTTCCTTTATGCTCTCCTATTACTCTGAATGTCAATTTCTATCTTGTAATCATCCCTTAAGGTAGTTGGGTTCTTATCTCTGAGAAGATAAGACATTTTTCCATCAGCAACATTAATGTAAGTGGTAAGGCACACTTCCTCATCTAATCTTAAAACTTGGAACAATTTGTTCATGGCCTTTTGAAATCTACTATTAAAATCAGCCATATTTTCATTTGGGAACTTCTTGAAGTTATTAAACTCATTTAACATGTATCTAGAATTAACATGCTCTTTATACTGCTCCCTAAAAGACTTTACAAATTCATCCCAAGAGGCAATACTATCATTAGGCAATTTTCTGAACCAATCCCTAGCATCATCAATTAAAGATTGAACAAAAAGTTTCATAATGACATCCTCATCTTCAATTTCAAAGTCAGTTATCTTATCACCAAAAGCTTTTAAATGCTCTTCAAAAGTAGCAACATTATTTCCTTTGAACTTAGGGATCCTATCTCTTACCTCATTGGGGATCACATTAGGGTGACCAGGAATGCCTTCAAAGAAGAGAGCTTTGTATCTGTTCATGTGGATAGGCCTCCTTTGAAAATTCCCTAGCTTGTTATTACCATTTGGTCCAGCAATTCCTCCTTGATGTTGAACAGGTGGAGGAACACTCTACTTGGGCTTGACAGCTTGAAAAATTAGGTGAGGACCCATAAGTTGAGAAGCTACATTAGGACTAGAGTTTTGAACATTTGGGTTCTTTCCACACTTTTGGACTTTAGGAGCACCACTTTGATTGTTCACATTTAGATCAGCAGAAGGATTTAATTGTTGTACTCCTTGATTCACATGCATAGAACTTCTTATAGTAGTATTATTGGTAGCTTGAAGTAAGGCTATCTTCATTTTCATATCAGCTGTAGCAACCTCCAATTCCAACTTTTCTAGTTGTTTTTCCAAGTCGTCTTTAGCCTTCCTGGCTCATTCAATGTCCAAATCAATTTGAGGTATTCCTTCAAGGTTGGAAAATTTATGCTCAGGCTCATTTATGCTAATACCAACAACCTTTTGCTTACCTTTGTTAGGGGCATATTTAGTAGTTACTTTGAGTTTCAAATTTCATTCATTCTCATATGGGAACAACTGCCTAATGACAGGTCCTTCCTTCTCAAACTCATCCCTATCAGGGTTTGAGATTTTAATTGGGGCTTTGTTTCTCAAATCATTGAGGCTACCAAACAATTCTGGATCCAAACCTTTAACTTCTTGACTTAGTATTTTAGTCTTGAGGTCATTCCTTCTAGTCTCAGCTAAGAGTTCTTCTCTTTCCAATAATAAGTCATATATCCTTTTCCCACATTTTTCCTCTGCTTCATCTATTTCCTTTTCTTATTCTTTCTTTTTTCTTTTCAAAGCCACAATCTCATCTTGCAACTTATCAGAAACATATGATGTTGTTTCAATAGAAGAAGTCTCTTCTGATGGACCAAGATTTTATTCTGTAGGAAAGAACCCTATGTTAGTATTTTCTCAATCCCTAAAGGGATCAAAATTGGTATTAGCTCTATAAGCATCAACTGGACCAATAGGTTCCGCATCTTCAGATGAAGATGACTTCCTTTTTCGAATGGGAATATCCATTCTTTCTTCAGAGGCATGTTGGGAATCATGTTTAGATGCCCCTCTTTTGGACCATTGTTTCCTTTCAAGCGTATGGAGCTCTTCTCCAAGATCCTTTTCAGGGTTTATTTTGGAATACAATCTGGTATTTCTTTATCGGCTCATCTCACATAACAAACAAATATTTCACTATGCAATACTGGAATACATAGAAGTTAGAGTCGCTACCTCTTTTCAGAGGATTAATATATATCAAGATCAAACACCTTGTCCTATCTCAGATTTCCCCTTATAGCAATAAGAAAATATAGAAATTTGCAGATAGAAGAGGCTTGATAATTCCTCACCTGGTAACTTCAAGAAAATGATCTTTCACTGCCCATAACTACAAATCTTTTCCATTCAGTGGACTTCCTCTTGAAAAAAAACAAAGGGCCATATTAGATATTTTGGAGTTACCAACTATTCCAATTGAGACAAGATCTGTATCATTTTTAGAATCAATACCTTCAAACAATGTGCCACAATAGATAAGTAGAATAAAATTGCTTTAATGTTTATGAGGAAAAAAAAACTAATTCTCAATATTGTAAGGACAAATACTTTCATGATCATGACTCTTAGAACATTGTAAGTCCCCAGTAGAGTCACCAATTTGTTAGCTCTTTTTCTTGTAGAATCAATTATAATAGAAATAAATGCCAGACTCTCTTGTACCCAATTTAGATTCTCATAGGGAAAAGGCTAATTAACAAGGATGAAAATCCTTCTACACTTTGGGCTCCACATACCTAGGTGGGTGCACCTTTGGTAGAGTATTATTTTTTAGCAGTTTGCATAGTGGATTAAGGATTTTTGATCCTCCTTCTTTTTATTCCATCAGGCTTAGGAAGGTTAACCTATTGATTCACTCTTCAAGGAATCACTAAAATGAATTGTATAGAATACAATTAGCTAGACATGTACTTGAGATAACAGAAATATAAAGATTGATTAATTTTGGATTGATGATAACAACCACTTGTCAACATTATGGCCAGTGCCTAATCATGGTTGATAGAGTCATAAAAGAGAATACATATATTCAAGATGATCAATGGAAATACAAATAAACTTTAGATAGAATGCCTTACAAACTATCCTCTCATCCTCACACCCCTGTATCAAATTCTTGCATAAACCCTAATCCTCTGCAATTATTCTCAAGATTTAAAACTCTCCTTGAAAGAAACTCACAGACAAAGACATGGCTACTTTATAACCAGTATACTCAAAATGCCTTACAAATTGAACATACAAAAACTAAGAGAAAATGAAAAAATACATCATTGATATCAAAATGGAGATTCCATTGTATTTTATTAATGTAATTTTGATATCAGTACATTCAAAAGACTCAAAACCAACATTTAGACACAATTTAGAAGTCTGCCTTGTAGTTTTTATTTTTTACCATCCATTTTACAATATTACAACCTGATACTTATATAGAGCCATAGTCATCTTGGAATCCTTTTGAAAAATAAGGATGCAACAAGCTACGGATGACTGGGCTAGAGGACAAAATATAGTTTACAGATGAGACAAAATTTCAGGCATATGGGATAACAAATCTTTGTTATAAGCCATGTAATCTTTTGTCCTATGATCGCCTGAATGCTTGAAGTTGCTCTGAGGTGGCTAGGTCCTTGTCATATGGAATTTGTCCTCTTGCTGATGCAGAACCCCCAATATCTGATTTTCTCAAACTTCTCAACCTCTTTGGTGTTAGTTGTCCCCTTTATATTTACTGTCTCATGCTACTGGGGTGACTATACCATACTTGCTAGCCCATGTGGTGAACACCTCATCATTTGGCCAACTGAAAGTGAGGGCCTCATCCTTCTAGGTATTGAATTCTTCCCAATAATCATTAGGTTTCTCAATTTTTTCCTCCCAGGATTCAAAAAATGCCTTGGCTTTGTTTAAAATATCAATAGTCAACACAAACCAGCCAGTATTCCCCAATGTAACAATACTTTTTGTTCTGCTGGTTAGTGTTTCATTCAATTACCTTAGCCATAAGGCTTCATTTTTCACATTCCCATCCTCTTTGAACATGTTGGGAAACATGTCATATATGTCCCTGGAGAACTCTTCTCTCAAATTTGTGACCCTCCTAATGACCATGTTCTTCTTGGTGTCCAAATTAACATGCAATTTGAGACATTTATGGGTGCTTTTCAGGATGATATCAATGCTATTTTTCTCCTTTGAAAGAGATTAAAAGGATTTGACATGGGTTGCCTTCCCTTTCAAGTTATTCATTATCAAATCCCACTGTTCCTTTTCATTATCATGTCTTCTTATGATGCCTGCAATCTTGTTTCCCAGTAGATAGAGGTCAGAAAGGTTGACCCCACTAGCACACCTTTTGAGGTTGGAAAATATCTGATCAGAAAATTTTTGTTTCACCAATTCCTCAACCTCTTTGTATGCAAAGGAATCTTCAAGATCCCTTTTACCCTCTTCTTCTAGCCTTGATCTCTCATTGATCAACCTACTTTTCTCAGCCTCTAGTTCTACTCTTTTGGAATCAATGGCTTCTTGGGTGGTGGGACTCAAATGTGCAGGGGATGGGGGATATGTCACAAATGGACTAGAGGAAGAGGGTTGGTGAGGTTCCTGAGAAATTACCCCTTGGGGAATAATTTGGATTTTTTGTTTACCCTCCAGTACTACTATTCTGTTATCCTTCAACAAGGATTTGACCTTTTCCTCATTGTAGGCTTTAAGTAAAAATTCATACTTCTCATTTAAGCTAGCATAAGCCTTCTTTTCTTTGTCAACTACCCTTAGGCTTAAACTAGCTATTTGAACAATGAGGTTTTCCACTTTAATTCATGAAGTGTCAGCAACCCTCTTCACAATTAGGCTGCCTGTATCTTCAATATCATCACCTTCCTTTATTCTCCTCTTGTCTTTTTTCTTCAATGAACAAATTGCTAGAGCTGCATGGTCTTCACTAAAATGGGCACCAATTGATGTCCCAGTAGTGCTCATAGGCTTTTCTTGCTTTCTGATAGCATCGAAGACTACCACATCTGCTAGATCCCATTGAGGTATTATGAGAACTCCCTACTTCTTAATCATTTCTCTACCCTCTTCAGGGGTGATCTTATCAAAATTTGACACCATCTCCTTCTTAACCTCCTTCTCTATATCTTCCTTAGCAGAGTTGGACTGGGCTTCTTGCAACTTTTGGCACTTATGATTGAATTCATCAATATGGCACCTCCATATAAATTGAATGAATGCCCTAGTTTTAATGAAATTTTCATCAGACAAGAATTCATCACTATCTTGCTTGGTTATAGGATCTAACTCCCTGCAAGTAAATTCTACTACTGTGAGGTCAATTTTTGTATGTTTAGGTGCCTCTAGCATCCCTTCTTGTAACTCCTAAGTGGTGACAACCACTTTTCCATCATTCCTTAATTGCACCAATTTCTCAGTGATGGCTTGGTCATCATATTTCATGGGCGATTGGGAAGGAGAGTACAATTCACTCTCTTGTTCTTTTGTTTCCACCCTTTGTCTTTTGGGAGAGGGCACTTCTTGAACATCAAAATTTCCTTGCCTCTTTCCTTTATGCTAAAGATATTTGTCGTCTTTAGGTGCAATAGTAGTGTATCCTCTCCTTTTATACACTACATAATCCCCCGGTGGGACTATTCTCCCCTATGGAAATTTATTCAAGACAACAAGAGCCTTTTCTAGTTCATTCTCAGTTGTCTTCTACTTCCTCTCATTTAGGGTTTGTATAATCCCTTCAAAAAGATTCATTAGGGAGTCAATTTTTTAAGACCATGGGAAAAATTCCTTTAAAGGATCATAAGTCTTGTCAAAATTTTGTACAAAGTCCAAAGACTTCTTGTATGCGATCCATTTCTCCTTCCTGACTTCCTATATACCAAGCTCAAAAATATTTTTGATGATATCCTCAGGGTAGTTGAACTGATGTTCTAATATCAAGCATTTAGTCCTCTTCCTAAACATACCCATGATAAAGTCTTCATTATCTACACACCTGGACACAAACATGGCTAGATGATAAGGCTCAAAATACTTGTCAAACTGTGTCCACCCACCTTTGGTTATGATGAAGTGATGGGCTCTAGTGAGGGTAAGAAAGATGTTTCCCTCCATCTTTCTAGTCAGGGCTTCTTCCTGTAGCCCACCCAATTGCCTTATGATTTTTTCTACTCCAATCTTGAGAGGGACTCTGTAGGGAAGCACATAAGGGGTTCCTCTGAATCCATAAACCCTAACTATAGAAAAATGGTACAAAATTAGATCTCCCCAATTGTGAGAAATTTTTATCTCTGGGGCATATTCCATAGGTCTTAAAAGCCTCATCATTTCAGTGTGGACCCTAGCATTTTGGTTAGTCAACAGTGACTTGAGTCTAGTTGCAAAAACCTTATCAAAATAAACATAACTAGCACTCTTCCTATCCCATGACAGATCTGCACTTCACATCTGAACAGGCAATTCTTCATCACCTTGAAACTTAGTTAATTCCATTTCTTCCTCAAAGAATTCTTCATTGTTGAATAAGAACATATGAATCATGAGGGAATACCATCCCATTGGTTTGTGTATGTTGCTGTCTTGAATTCCTACCAGACCCTCATGCATTTCCTAGGCAATATAAGATGCAAAATCAAATACTACTGACAGGTGGGGATGCAGAATTTGAACAACCATTAGCATTATGTGGACATGCATTGTTACATCTTCATCTACCCCCAAAACTTGGCATAGAGCACTGTACATATTTTTGGCCTTGCCATTAAAAAGATCCAACTTGAAAGGTTCTCAGGTCCTAGGCCCTACTACAACCAAGTCTCCTATTTTATTAAAATATCCCTTCAATGCCTCATCCTTGTAATACTCCTTATGAGTCTGGTATACTTCTTTAAAGTACTCAAAATCAATATCGTACATGTCCTCTGAGGTGTCAGTCAGCTTGAAGAACCTTCTAATTTCATCAGCTGATACAGTTAATAGCACATTTCCCTAGGTATCCCTAACAACCCTAGCCACCTTGTCATAAGTGTTTGGAATTAAAGTGAACAAATTAGTGTCCATGAACACACCAGGTGCTATCAATTTTCCCACATCTAACTCCCAAATGTTACAGTTTGGGGTAGGGGCACTCGTCTGGCTATAGGCTGTCCTTAACAGAGTAAGGCCATCAAAACTAGTCTTGACATCTTTCGGCCATCTACCAGAATCATATAACCCATCTCCAATTTTGAAGCAGGGATGTGGTGGAACTACCCTTTTAATTTGAGTGGCATCTCCTATGGACAATGGAAATTTCTGTAACAAATCTTCCCTAACGTTTCTTTTTTGATAATCAACCTCTCCAAAAATCTCAACTCTAGGGGCCATTCTATAGTTTTTCTTTTGATATTAGATTTAAATTCTAAGACAAAGTTCTAAAAACCTTTCTAAACTACAAATCCCACTACAATATGAATGCTGGTGAAATAGAAAAGCTTACCTGTTCTACACAAAAGTCACGTGAAGCCAATTTTCTTTGCAATCCCATTTTTTCTCAAATGACTTTGATGAATCATTGTGACTACAAGTCAACTTAATCAATTCTACAGCCTCAACAAAATTAGTTTATCGAATTGAGTTCAACTGGAGTGGCCACACATTCTATAATTAATTCATAGGCTTCAATTTCAAAGCTTAACGACTCTCTGCAACACATTTTATCAACTTTGAATTTGAGCCATAGATTCTAGACATCATTCTCTACATCTGAAGGCTATCTTATTTTCCCAAAAAAAACTATTCACTAAGGACACGTGTCACCACCACTTAATCTCTTACTCACTAGATGTCGATCACTTTCCTTTTACATGATTAAGCAGATCGTTAGATGTAAAACAACTTAACTGTGGTTTAAACTCTTGCCAGCTCTGAATTTCTGGGTCCACCAGTTGCCAAATGTCATCACCGCTTAATGGCTTGCCTGATAGATGTCGTCTATCTTGGGTATAAGCCATTACACCCACCTTTAGATCTTTCCAGGCTTTAGAAACCTTTATTTGTCTATGATTGGACCCACATTCTTTTCAGGACAGGTGTCGCTACCGCTTAATTTCTTGCCCATTAGATGTTGCGCACTTTTCATTTAAGCCATTAAGCAAGTTGTCAGATTTTTTCATACTTGCCCACTGTTTAACTAAGAACCTTTATGACTGTTTGGCCCCACCAAGGACATGCATCACCACCACTTAATCGCTTGCCCATTAGATATCAAGCACCTTTTGATTAATCCATTAAGCGAACCGTTCAAACAAAACCAACTTTCTCACCACATAAGATAATGACATAAAATGGATTTTTTTGTGGCGTGACTTAGGAATTATTAAAGTGGTTAGGATAACACAGTCTTTTTTTTTAAAAACAACCCATTTAATCGTGAACACATGACTTGAGATAACTTAAGTGACCAAAAAAGTAACATGAAAATAAAATCGGCCAAGACACTTAGGGTTTTTTAGACATTTTCCACCATTTTCAACTAGGTTAATGGTAAGAACTAACTTCACAGAGGCATAAGAATAATTTTAATCCTGATTTCAAAGCCTTGGACATTACCAATGACAAGGGACCCTAAGAAAATTACAAGGCATAATTTAAACAGGAAATAGCACCAATAGTATCTATATTACTCAATCAAAATATGTCAAAGAGATACTAAAAACTTTTGGAATGGAAGATTCAAAACTAGTGAGTACTCCCATGGCTACTGGACAAAAGTTAACCAAAAATGATGAGACAAAAGAAGTAAATCAAACACTGTACAGATCAATGATTGGAAAGATACAAGAAGTTGTACATAGTAGACCTGATATTGCATCAGCTATTGGAATTGTTGCTAGGTTTTCTACTAATCCCAAGGAAACTCACATGATGACAGTGAAAATGATTCTGAGATATTTGAAAGGAAATGATGACTATGGCCTATATTACATAAAGAATGACAAGTTTGAGCTCAGAGTTTATACTGATTCTGATTTGGTTGGAAATTTTGATGATAGAAAAAGCACCACAGGAGGAGAATTTATTTTGAGAAAAAAGATTGATTTCATGGACAAGCAAGAAATAGAACTGCACCTCACAATCTACAGCTGAAACTGAGTATGTGGCAACAACAGTCAATTGTTCTAATATTGTGTGATTGAAGATACTACTGAAAGGTATGAAAGAAGAGATCACAGAAATAGTTGTCATATATTGTGATAACATGAGTGCCATCAATATTTCTAAGAACCCTGTAATGTACTCTAAGACAAAGCATATAGCTATCAAGTATCATTACTTGAGGGAGCTAGTTCAGAAGAAGGAAGTGAGACTGGATTATGTGAACACTAGGGAACAGTTAGCAGACATATTTACAAAAGCACTACCCAAAGATGCTCATGAGTATCTACCAGGTAAATTGGGGGTGATTCCCCTAACTTAAGATAATTAAGTTCTATATGGAACTGTTGCATCAAATGTTATATTCAAAATATTTGACACATTGATGAATAGGCAATCACACTTTAGGAAGCTACCTAAAGTTGTGAAGTTGGACAAGAACCGAAAATAAGATTAGTCATAAAACAAGATGACATGAAAAACATGATACAAATTTATGAACAGGAGAATCTACATGATAAATATGTCAACATATTTGGCATTGTTGTCAAAGAGGGAGAATTTTACTAAAAGAGGGAGAGTTCACTACTTAGAGAAAATGAGATTGATGAACATCAACAAAAAGACATCAGTGTGATTACAGACACAGAGGGAGAAAAGTTTTGCAAGATGAGAATTAGAATGAAGCTAAAGAAATTAATGAAGATTTGTTTGTATCAAGGAACACAAGTGAATTTTTGGATTGTATGGTAACTATGCCTATTAAATTATTGTTTTAAATGTTTAGTATTTTCCATCAATGCCAAAGAGGGAGATTGTTGGAAAGTTACAATGCAAACAATGGTTATTTTGTCATTGATGTCAAACCTTAACTGGTGAGACTATTGCTATCTATTTGAGTACCATATCTATTGATTAATAAATAATATTTAACAAGAAGACCAAGTGGAATGGTTGAGTTAAGGAAAATAATAAGGGTACTTGATCAGTTGGAAAATTGGCAAAGCAATGTGTTGTTTATATTTTGATGTCAGTTTTACTGGTTGGTTTGTGCCAAGCACCAGTATGCTAAGAAGAATTTCTAGTGATGATCAAGCACCAGTGAAATTGCTGAGAAAGTTTAGTGTTGGCTGAGTGAGAACACAATGGTGGACAAGCGCCAGTGTTTTGATGACATGTAATTGATTGAATGTTTGACAATGTTAAGTTGAAGATAATGCAAGGCATTAAATCAGTTAATGTATTGTATTTTCATTGATGTCAACTTGATATCATATCTATGGTCATGTAAATAATGTCAAAGACTTCATAAAACCAAAGGAACAGAGGTTATGCTTTCAACAATGCATAAAAGTAAAGTATTTGCTAAGTGACAAACAACACCAACAGAGTGCACACCATCGGTCAAAGTAAAGAAGAATAGTCACAGTGATACCCGATGATCAGAAGCATAGTGTTTCCCAACAAAGAAAAATTATAGTGATGCCCAACAAGAAAAGTCAGAAGGTTTCCCGACGAGTAAAATTCCAATGATGCCTGACGGACGGAGATCACGAAGCTAATTGGAGTCTCACCGACAGAGCTAAAGATAGACTTAACTGGTTGTCTACTTTGTTTTATTCAACTAGAGATAAGTGATTGATTTAAAGATGATTTGCACAGTTGGAAAGAAGATATCTATGAGACAAATTAGGAGTTATGCTTTAAACCTAATAGGTTGGATTGTTTATCATGCCAAGAATCAAGAATCAAGAAATAATGAATATTATGTCTATATAAGAGACAAGATTAATTCATTTACAAAAGGGATTAAGGGGAGTGAATAGAAAGAGGATGCTGAAGAGAAATTGATGATGAACAAATTCATGCAGTGTTGATAAAAAAAAGATGAAGGAAGAGCTAAGGAATTCTACAAACACCGATGAATAGTGAGCACAACATCACAAAGCATAAAGTATGGAGCACAAGGATTGAATTGATACATTGGCCAAAGAGGTGATGAACTTAAATAGATCTAAAAATATGCAATTCAAAGTTGTAATATGAATAGGTCATAGTGTTTTAGTTTAACCATTGAAGCATCAAGTCTCTTAACCGAGTAGGACTTAACAGTCTTCTATATATTGAGGTATATCTCAAGGAGTGCCAAAAAGGTTGATTCATGAAAGTAGCATTGGACTTGCCCAATACCTATTGACAGCCTAAGAAGAAGGTTGATTCAAGGATGGTAGCAATAGATGCCTGATACTAAGTGACAACCTCTAGGTATAAAATCCTCTAACAAGGTCACACTTAACAATGTGTTTGTAACCTTTAACAGGGTTGGATCCTAACAGGGCTCACTTCAGAAGAGTGAAAATTTGGGGTACCGATCCTAGTGGTTTTTACCTTAATAGGGTTTCCACATTAAAATTCATGTGTTATGTGTATATGATTCATTTCTTTACTATTTTTCATCTTACATAGCTAACTTTGGATTGATCAGTATACTCTGCTTATTTACTGAGTTTTGGTAAATATATATACTGCTTATCGGTAATCAAGAAAGAATAAGGATTGACAGAGGAAACCAATAGAAAGTTAATCATTATTAGTATTTCATGGCATGCATCTTGTAGGGATATAATAATCTAAGGTTTATTGATTGGTGTTTAAGTTTGAAGGATAAATTTTTGAGGCCACTGATTCACCCCCCTCTCAGTTATTACTAACATATTTTGATTAATGATGAGATTTAAGATCTATGGCCGACATAGTTGATTTTATTGGGATATGTAAGTTAATTAAAGATTGATCCATGTTATTTAATGCATGGGTAACCACAATTAATGCATGGATTTAAGATTTAATTAAAGACTACTTGGAGAAGTAAATGGTAATGTAATGATGGGATGATCCGTTGGATCTGACCTAACCTAAGATCTACGATCTTGATTAAGTGGAAAAGATTTTTCTAACCTAGATGAAGAGGTATAAGATAACCTCAAGGGGTTATTCATGTATGTAATGTGCTTGTGTGTATGCAAGAGGATTGCATAGTTAATTTACAGATTGGCATGGCCTAGCAGAGAAGGTTGAACAGAGAAGTAGAGAATTGCATGAGTGATTGCTTGACGAATTTCCAGGTAGATTAGAAAATTGAAATGAGAATGGAGGCCACTCAATAAGTTAGAATTAGAGCTGAAATTGGATCTGGATTCACAAAGTAAGTTGTATCTATCAGATCACAATTACTAATTACTTTCTAACCATTGTATTAGTCAAAATCCTTTAGATAGATTGACCTAACAATCATTGTATAAATCCTCTAAACAAGGTGACATTCAGGTGGAATGTTCTAAGTCCTCTAAAAAGGCCACTCCTGACAGGGTGATTAAATCCTTTAACCAAGTCACATTTAGCAATGTGTTTTGTAACCTTTAACAAGGTTGGCTCCTAACAGAGCTCACTTTAGAAGAGTGAAAACTTGGTAGCATGTTACTAGTGGTTTTTCCCAAATTGGGTTTCCACGCTAAATACATGTGTGAACTTGTGTGAATGTTTATGGTTTGTTTTACTATTAAGTTTTTGCAAGCTAATTACATCTAAATAGTAAACTGCATGTTTAAGTTGTTAACATATGCTACTGCTGCCAAGTAGATCTGAGTTGTTTAAATTATTGCAAAGTTTCAATTGGTGCATCTAGACCCAAGGATAATTGATTCACCCCTCCCCTCTTAGTTATTCTAAATTCATTCTAACAAAATCATGATGCCAATCCCCCTCTTCTCTTCAGGGACACAAGTATGTCAAGCCCGCTCTATTCTTCAGGGATGAATCTACCAAGCCCTAGCTTTTTCAGGGACACAAATAGATTTCTTCTCATGCAATAAATCTGTTGGAAAATGAGATAAGTAATTGAGAGGGGAGGGGTGAATCAGTTACTCCAAAACAAATCCTTTGTCCCTTAGATCTCTTAAATACTTTAACACTGTTACTCGGTCAATTAAGATATTCTTCTATAACTTGGTTGTCAAAGAAATCTTTATAATATCCAATGTAATTATACTTTAGTGATTAACTGTAAAAAAATAAAGCATGAAACAAATAACATATACATAGGTGACACCAATATTTAACGTGGAAAACCAATATGGGAAAAACCACCAATATAACTAGTTACTATTTTTCACTATTCTGAACTAAGCCCTGTTAGGAGCCAACCCTGTTAAAGGTTACAATAACACACTATTAGGTGTGACCCTGTTAAAGGATTTAATCACCCTGTGAGGAGTGGCCTTGTTAGAGGTCTTCAACACTTCAACATAGAAATGCTACCTTGTGAGAGAATTTACAAAATACTATTAAGTCTACTCTGTTAAGATATTTGATCAAATCACTGCTACAATTGTTAGAGAGTAACAATGAATTGACCTGTATGTGTAAGCAACTGTCTTTGCTGATTCAAATCTCTGTTATGATTATGACTAGATCCTTGTTGATAAGATATTCTATTGAAGCTCTGAGTGATCTGTACTCAATCAAAATCCTATCTGATTTCACCTTCACTCTTCATATCACAGAATTACACACTTGTTCTTTGACACACTCTTTCTTGTCTTCAACTTTTCACATTCGCTTGCACACATTCAATCCAAACTTGAACTTTCATATATGTAATGAGCCCTATCAAGTCGGCTTGAATACACTTCTAAATAATAAATCACAATTCAGTCTGCCTCATATAACCAATTAATTATAGAATTTAAATCATTGTTAGTCAGTTGCCACTGAAGGCCCGATCATGACTGAAATGCCTGAGTGACTCGGTTAACACTGAACTTCTTCAATACCTGACTGAACTCAGTCAACACTAAAACAACTCATTCTATTCACCAACTGTTCTCAGTTCGAATGTAGACATTTGTGTAACATCGCTACATAAGTGTAAATACATGTGTAACATCAATGACAATACATAATTAAGTAATTGTGTTCAACAATCTCCCTCTTTAGCATTGATGGCAACACAACATGTCATAATACAAAGAATTGTAGAGAAAAAAAAAATTTCTTTGATGTATTTAGCTTCATTTTGATTCTTATCCAGAGACTCCCCCTAACATGAAAATCTCTCTCTTACTATATTATCTTCTGTATTATATAAAACTCTCCCTCTTTGACAATAGATGCCAAAGAATCCATAAGTTACTTAACTTTATTCTATAAGACTCCATCTTCTCAAATACCAATAGTCAGCACTATTTCACTTTGTAATTTTAATGTACTTGAATGTACTAATTCATCTAAAATGTGCTCTAATGTACCTACATCAAATGATAGAACTTCACTGTCGCTTGGGTTGATACATCACTAAACTGCATTTTAGTGAGCTTCAGTTAGGGGAAGCACCCCTATCTTTCCTCTAAGATACAACAATGCATCCTTAGGTAAAGGTTTGGTGAATAATTTTGCAACTAGTTGTTTGGTATTCACATATATTCCAACCTTACTTCTTTATTCTGTACCAATTCCCTCAAAAAATGATACTTTATTTCTATATGCTTAGTTTTTGTGTGCATCACAGGATTCTTTGAAATTTTAATGGCACTGGTGTTGTCACAGTAAATAATAACTGATTCTTTTACTTCTTCCTTCATTCCTATCAACAAATGCTTGATCCATATGATGTTTGAATAGTTCACTACTGCAGCAACATATTATGCCTCTACTGTAGACTGAGAGATACAATTCTGTTTCTTGCTATTCTAGGACACTAACCTCAATCCAAGAAATAAATCTCCACCACTGGTGTTTTTCCTATTATCGACACTTCTAACCCAATCAACATTAGTGAATGCCTTTAAATCAGAGTTTCCACCTTTCTTATACCATAAACCATAGTCTTCAGTACCCTTCAGATATATCAGAACTATTTTGATTACCATTACGTGATTGTCTTTGGGATTGGCTAAAATCCTTGCAACAATACCTACTACCAATGCAATATCAAGTCTGGTGTGAACAACATATTGCAAATTTTCAATCATGGATCTGTAGTTGGTCTGGTCTACCTCTTTTGAATCATCATCCTTAGAAAATTTTTGTCCAGTACACATGGGTGTTCCAACAGGTTTGGAATCTTCCATACCAAATTTATTAAGTATCCCATTGATATATTTTGATTGAGTAATGTAGATACCATCCTTCATTTGATGTACTTGTAATCCAACAAAGAATTTGATCTCACCAAACATAAACATCTCAAATTATTTACTCATAGCTACAGAGAATGCTTTGCATAGGTCATCATAACTAGTGAAATATAAGTCATCAATAAATATCTCTACTAACAGTATTTTATGATGACATGCAACTGATTGAATGTTTGATGCTATTAAGTTGATGATCATGCAAGGCATTAAATCAGTTAATGTATTTTATTGTCATTAATGTCAACTTGATATAATCTGTATGGTCATGGAAATACTGCCAAAGACTTCAAAGAACCGATGAATCAAAGGCTATGCTATCAGTAATGCATTTAAGCCAAGTATTCACTAAGTGACTATATAAATCGATGAAGTGCACATCGACAGTTAGAGTAAATGATAAAATTCATAGTGTTTCTCGACGAGCAAATGCACAACATTACCGATGAGCAAAGTCATAGTGTTGCCTAATGAGAAAAACACAGAGTAACCCGACGGAAAGAATTACGGTGTTTCCCAACGGAAAAGACAAGGACAGAGATCCCGATGACAACTAAATTCACACCAACAGAATGGTTAGTTATCATTGATGACTAACTAAAGTGTTGACTGATAGAATAGAGAGTTCAGATAATGACAAAATGTTTAGCTATCAAGAAGCTAAAGATAGACTTAACTAATACTTATCATTGTTTTAATCATCCAGATAAAGCCAGAGATAAGTAATTGATTTAAAGATGATTTGTCCAATTAGAAAGAAGATCTCTTTTAGATAAAACTTGAGTTTTCTTTAAATCTAATTGGCAAGAATTGTGGATCACACCAAGAATCAAGAAAGACAAGAAAAGGTAAATCATGTCTATAAAGAGACAAACCCGATTCATTATGAATTGTGTGGAGTGAAAAGAGAAGAGGAAAGATGTTAAAGAAAATCTAAAGGAGAAGAAAGTCTTCATTCAGTTCTGATCAATCAAGCTGAGGAAAGAGGTAGATTCTGTAGACACCGTCAAATAGTGAGACAACATCACAGAGTAGAACAATGTGGAGCAAAGGTATAGAATTGATTATATTGATCAGAGAGGTAATTCACTTACAATAGATCTGAAAATCTATAATTATGTTGTATATACAAATAGATCATTAATGTTTCAGTTTAACCATTGAAGCATCAAGTCTCTTAACCAAGTAGGACTTAAAAGTTTACTACAATTGAGATACATCCCAAGGAGTATCAAAAATTTTGATCATAGAAAGTAGCATTGGATATGCCCGATACCTATTGACATGCCAAGTGAGTGTTTGATCAAGGATGGTAGCATTAGATGTCAGATACTAGGTCAAAAAATATCTTTTAAATCCTCTAACAAGGTCACACCTAACAATATGTTTTTAACCTTTAACAAGGTTGGATCCTAACAGAGATCACTTCAGAAGAGTGAAAATTTAGGGTACCAGTCCCGGTGTTTTTTCCCCTAATAGGGTTTCCATGTTAAAAATTCATGTGTCATGTGTTTATGTTTTATTACTTTACTATTTTACATTGCACATATGCAATTCTGGATTGATTGGTATACTCTTCATATTTACTTGGTTTTGGTAAATAGTTGACTTCTTATCGGTAATCATACAGAAGAAAGTTTTAAAAAGCAATCTGACAAGTAGTAAATTGATATAATTATTTCAAGGCATTCATCTTGTAGGACAGAAGATAACTAGAGACATAATTTGTGGTTATAAGTTTTAAGGGTTGATTAAGGATTAATTTTTGAGGCCACTGATTCACCTCCCTCTCAGTTATTACTAACAATTGGTATCAAAGCTTGTGTGCTTAGAAAGGAAGGTTTAAAGACCTAAGATAAAGATCACAAGATGAATAGATGAGATGTGCCCAAGTTGAATATAGATAATTTTGTTTCATGGCAGAGTAGAATAAGACTCCACTTATCAGGTATTGGAAATGATGTAAGTTAATACTTAGATACTAAATATGTGTTGCCCACAGGAGCACCAACAATTGAACAAATGAGAGAGAAGTATGAACACAACTACATGATGATAGAGCTTGCTTCCTCACTCTCTGATGCTAAATTTGAAGATGTCAAAACCTGCAAGACTACAAAGCAGATGTGGGACAAATTGATGCTTGTACATGGTGGTGACAAGAATGTTTTGAGAGCCAAGGTAGAAATCCTTAGATGAAAGTTTGATGATCTCAAAATGAAAGAAGGTGAAAAAATCACACAGTACAACACAAGAATCAAAGAGGTATTCAATGCTATCCAAGGAGTTGGAGGTGTACTAGAAGAATATACAATGGTAAGTAAAATTTTAAGAACCTTACTACATACTTATGCTATTAGAGTATCTGCCATTCAAGAAATGAGAGCAGTAGAAAATAGCAATGTTACTCTAGATAGTTTAATTGGAAGACTGATTTCATTTGAGATGAATAACTTTGACAATAGTGTCTTACCAAACATAAAGTCTGCATTCAAAACTTCTATGAGAATAAGTAAATCAAGTTATAAACACACTATGAGAAAAGATAGTGATAGTGAAAGTGAAGAAGAATATCTTGATAAAATTGAAGCACTTATGGCTAGAAGAATGCAAAGAGGCAAAGGTAAATATAAAGGTAAATTACCACTTGTTTGTTTTAATTGTAAAGAGAGTGGACACTTTGCTGCAAGATGTACTAACATGAGAAAAGATGATAGAAGTAATGACAAATCATTTGAAAAGAAGCATGATAGAGGTGATTAAAGAAGCTACCAACAATTAGAAAGAAGAGATACCCGAGACTACAAGGACAAAGGAAAGAAGGCCAGTTATCTAGCTAAATGCAAATAAGATGATACTGACACCGAATCTGATGAAGACATCGAGAAGGTGTTTGTAGTAGTATAAGATGATTTAGATGATGATGAAGAAAGGTATGTAGAAATAACACTCATATCTAAAGTTAGTAAAAATGATGTTTGGATCATAGATAGTAGCTGTATTAACCATATGACTAGTGAAAAGCAAAATTTTGAGACTTTTGAATACTATAAATGTGGTTCAATAAGAATGGGTAATGAAACACCTTGTCCAGTTGAAGGTAGAGGTATAATAATGTTGAATAATCAGATAAAATGTGAAAATTCTTATAGGGTAAATGGATTGAATTATAATCTATTGAGTGTTTCTCAGTTGAATAATTTAGGTCACAAAGTAGCATTTGAAAATAAGAAGGCAAATATCTTCAATAAATCAGGAAATTTGATTGGTATGGGTGAGCAGAAAAAAGGTAACTTATTCTATCTGAATGATACTGAAACCAATTGCTTAATGGCTGGAAACAAAGACATATGGTTGTGGCACAAAATATTGTGTCATGTAAACTTTGACAACATGATAAAGATTAGTAAAAAGAGAAATGTAAGAGGTTTACCGATGATGGTTAAGTTTGACAACATCGTGTGTAAGAATTGTCAAAAAGATAGGTCTTTGAACCAAGAACACCATAGAAAAATGGAATTTCTGAAAGAAGGAACACATCCATAGTTGATTGTGCAAGGACACTAATGGTAGAGAAAGGCATCACCCAAATATTCTAGAGAGAAGCTGTCAGTAATTTTGTTTACACATTGAACAAAGTACAATTTAAGAAAGATACCAAGAAGACACCTTATAAGCTATGGTATGGATACACACCCAATGTGAGTTATTTCAAAATTTTTGCTAGTCAATATTATATCTTAAAAGATGATAGAGATGGAAAAAATGACTCCAAGAGTGATGAATGAATCTTTATAGGGTATTCCACCAAGAGCAAGGCTTATAAATGTCTCAATAAAGCCTCTAACAAAATTGTTGAAAGTGCAAATGTAAAGATAGATGAATTTGTAGAGAAGAATGAAAAGGAGAGCACTAAAGAACCAGAGAAATACAATATGTTTTCTTATAATGAGGAACTTGAAACTATACCCAACCAAAAATGTAGAGCTCCTGAGCAACAGATCATTGCACCCAAGCATCAGGCTGCAAATACTAAAATTTAGGATATTGCTCAAGATGATGCACAAAGTGATGGAGAACAGAATGAAGGAAAAAATGATGATCAAGCTGATAGACAAAGAGCTGAACCTATAATTGAAAGATATGTCAAAAAGAACCATCCACAGAACTAGATCATAGGAGATAAAAAGGATGGTATGTAGAACCAGAAGTAAGTCTCTAAATACAAGATGTCTTATTTGTGATTATGATCCAAAATCTGTCAATACTACACTTGATAATGATGAATGGATAAGTGCTATGAATGAAGAGATTGAGCAGATGGATAAAAACAAGACATGGACACTTGTACCGAGACTAGATGACAAGAATGTCATTGATGCAAAATGGATATTCAGGAATAAACTGAATGAGAATGGAGAAGTCACCAGAAATAAAGCAAGACTAGTATGCAAGGGGTATGCACAAGAATAAGGGATTGACTATGGAGAGACCTTTGAACCCATTTATAGGATAGAAGGAGTAAGAATATTACTTTCTTATGCTGCATTTAAAGGCTTCAAAGTATATCAAATGGATGGAAAGTCTGCATTCCTAAATGGAATACTTGAAGAAGAGGTATACATTGAACAAAGAAGGGTTTGTTGATACAAACAAGAGGGACATGGTATGCAGACTACACAAAGCCCTGTATGGATTAAAACAAGCACCCCGAGCCTGGTATGAAATAATTTATTCCTATCTTATAAGTATTGGATTTGTAAGGACTAGTGAAAATAGTAATCTTTATTTGAAGGAAGATAGTGATGCTAACATTTTGATTGCTAAGATATTTGTTGATGACATCATATTTGGAGGCAATGATATGCTATGAAAATCATTTGCAAATGAAATGAACAAAGAGTTTGAGATGTCTATGTTTGGAGAGATCAAGTTCTTTCTTGGTCTATAGATCATGCAACAAGATGAAGGTATTTTCATTACACAATCCAAGTACATCAAGGAAGTACTAAAAATATTCAAGATGGAAGATTCCAAACTAGTTGGAACACCGATGGAAACTAGATGTAAGCTGACAAAGGAAGACAAGTCATCAGAGGTAAATTAGACTTTGTACAGATCTATGATTGGAAAACTCATGTATGTTAGACCAAATATTGCACATGCACTAGGAATAGTTGCTAGATTTTTTTCTAATCCCAGAGAATCACATATAAATACTCTGAAAAGAATACTAAGATATCTGAAGAATACCGAGGAATATGACTTATGGTATAGAAGAGAAGGCAAATTTGAACTTGAGGTCTTTACCGATGCTGATTGGGTTGGAAATATTGATGACTGGAAGAGCATAACTGGAAGAGCATTCTTTATGGGTGACAAACTTGTCACATGGATCAGCAAGAAGCAAGGATGCATCTCTCAGTCTACTACAAAAATATAATATGTTGTTGCTGCTGCAAATTGCTCAAATATTTCATGGATCAAACAGTTACTAGAAGGTATGCATATGAAAATTCTTGAACCAGTAATTATCTATTATGATAATACAGGTGCAATAAAAATTTCCAAGAATCTAGTCATGCATGCTAAAACAAAGCATATTGCCATCAAGTATCATTATTTGAGAGAGAAAGTTCAAGCAAAGGAGGTGATACTTGAGTATGTTCAATCAAAGGAATAATTAGTTGATATATTCACCAAACCACTGTCAAAGGATGAATTTGAGTACTTGAGAAAGAGACTAGGGGTCAGACCCTTGTCTACTGGTCAGTAAGATGACTAGAAGGCTGCATCAGCCTACATATTATCAAAATATCATTCATGTTGATGCAAGAAGAGAGATGGACTTCAAAGATAAATCTATACACAAATATACTCTGAGCACCAGAGTTATTATCGATGGATTGGGAAATTCAAGGAATATATATGGATAGAAAGGATCTGTTTGGCATTACTGTCAAAATTTTATTTAGCAAAATGTTTGTTTGGCATTGAAGTCAAAGGGAGAGATTTTATCCATTATCACCTCAGGGAGAGATTATATCCATCAAAGTATCCAAAGGGAGAGATGTAATCAGAAAGGGAGAGTACATACAAAGGGAAAAGAATTGCTGAAAAGAGACATCACAAGAAAGGAGAACAGTAAAAAAGAGAGAGTTTAACATAGAAGGAGAACACATCACATCAGAGAAAGAAAGATTCTACATCTATCCAGTAAAGGGATTAAAAAAAGATAGAAAGCTGCAAGAATCAAATCAAAGCTATTTGAGCTTATTGAAAGCCGGACATTTGTAATAGTTACATTAGGAAAGCTTGATGAAAGTGTATATTTCATATTGTATTAGTGTATGTGGTAAATTTGGCCTTGTTAATTCATCATACACTTCAACATAGTCCTTCTTCACCAGGTACACACAAGACTGAATATGAGATTATTTATCCTGTCTACCTGCATGATTCAACTTGTTGCCTTCTATCCAGATGGGTTTTTTAAAATTGCTCTCAGAACAAGAGTCTCACAACCATGGACCAATCTAGGAACGAAGGATTTATCATGATGAATGCAATACAATGCAAGATTATACTAAGAAATGAGATATATGAGATAATCTAAGACATGATGATCAATGCAACTATTCTAGAAATTGAAGCTATTCTATTGCAAAAAATGATATTATTCTATATGAAGCTATGACAATAATTCAGTATTATAACAATACATAAAAGTAAGTGAGGGTTTTGAATGAAGAATGAGAGTTCTTTTATAGACTCAGAGATGATCAGAATAGAAACTTTCCTCTTTGAAATAAAACAGATAGAAAAGCCAGTTCAGAATAGAAAGCTTTATTCAAAAGAAT
>MU223739.1:442424-468948 GCA_018584345.1 Thuja plicata
TGTGTGAGGTTTTCTGGTTGTCCTTACTTTCTCCCTAAATTATAACAGTTGGAAAGATTTCTAAAGTCTTCAAAATAATGTATTTTTTTTATTTACATAATTGTGTCTTCTCAAAATTAAAACTATGGTGTGAGAGATGTACTTAAGGTTAAATTTATTTAGTTTCAAATTAATATATGTGTTCATTGTAATTAAAAGAGCAATTTAAATATGAGGAAGAAACTATATCAAGTGCTTAAATAAGGAAATAGAGTTGAAATATTTTTAAAAAATATAAGAGATCATTTGCAATTAAAAGATCAACTCTATAGTTACTAAGGAATTACATATTTTTGCAATTAAGGTAGAAATGAGATTATTGATCCTAACTAAACAAGTTGTGCAAACAACTAATTAATCATGTGTAAAGTCATGATTAAAAGAAATTTGTTTAAATTTAATGATAGATACTTATATATCTATAAGACAATTTTTTTTACTTTTACATATATATTAGAACAATAATTTATATTAGTTAACAACAATATACATCATTTCCATTAAATAAACATTTATGATGAAAAAATAGTTCTTTTTTTGTTATAGGGTCTTTAAGACATATTTTACCCCCCTCAAAAGGCTATGGAACAAAATTATAGGAGTTATAAATAAAATAGAATAAAGTATTGTTTAGATTTCATTTTATAAAAAATGAAATTTATAAAATAAAATAAAATATATAGCATATCATATAAAAAGATATAATTAATACTGATGTTGTTTTAATGACTGGGTGGGGTGAGTAGAAACCCCGACCCTCGACCCTCCTCCTCCTCCTTTGCGGGCGTGGGCAGAAGTGCGCAGCCCATTGTGTTATCACAGTGGGGCCACAGTGCAACCCTTACTATGATACCATAGTGGGGAGCGCTGCTTCTCCACCGCCCACCCCCTACTGTCATTCTTTCTCTACCCTGCACCTCCTTTGTACACTTCATTTCTCTCCCATCCCCATCGCGCTGCCAAGTCGCACCTTCCCCTGCCGCCATCGGTCCCAACTCTACCTCCCCTCGCCACAGTAGCACCGCTAACGCTCAACCCTCTACCTTTCCTAGAACAGTATGGGCATCGCACACTGTGCAACAGCCCTCAGTGTTGTCCACCCAAGCTCCAGCATTACTCCTCTGCCCTCGGCTCCCCATTTTTGGTTGCCTCTCTGTGCCAAATCGTCCTCGGTGGCTCTGTGTAGGGAAACCCTAGCTATGCATCAGACATAATGTAATATTAAAATAAATCTCTAAAGTTGTCTTCTTTTTTGATAAAAAAATTAATGTTGAGGAAGGATTATATTTATAAGTTTTAAGTTTTAAATTAGATTTGATTCTCTACTCTGGATTTCAAACTTTTATCCAATTAAATTGATAGTTGATAATGTTGACCTTAAGTTAGAGGCTTCTAGATTTGATTTAGTTTTTTTTCTTTTATATATTAATATTATGGAATTCAAAAGTTATTCATTCAGGCACATAGTTGCCTTAGTTGACTTAAAATGGATATTTAATTTAGGGTTTTTATATATTCGATTATTGTATAATTAAAGTTTGATTAGATTTAAAATAATATTCATTAATTCTTTCAGATTATTATTTAGTCTAATGTTAAATTTGCAAATTGGATTAATAGAGGTTATTGTAAATTATATTAATAAAGGTTAGGTAAAATTATATTTATAAGCTTGAATTTAAAATTAGATTTGATTTGTTGGATCTCAAAAATCATTCATTTAAACTTTTAGTTGATATTGTTGAATTATAGGTTAGATGATTCTGGATGGAATTATCATTTAGATGTTAAAGTAATTAATTAAATCTGGTTTAGAAAACTCTAGATAGAATTTTATTTAGATTTGATTTAGTTTCTAGAAAGAATTTTATTTAGATTTGATTTGGTTTTTAGATAGAATTTAAATTTGTAAGTTGAAAATTTTATTATTATAATTGTAAAGTTGCTTCTAAAATAAGATTGTATTTAGATGATAAATACAAATCAATTTGAAATAAATTTAATTCCTTAATAGTATGCGAGGGTTATTAGATTTCATTGGATTCCAAAATGAATGCAAAAGAATTAATAGTTGATTTTGTTGATTTTTAAATTAAAAAGTTCTATTATATTATATGCAAATTTTCATGGAGTTTGATATTTAAATTTCTTAAAGTATGACCTTTAAACAAGTTTTAATATGAGATTTTGCTATTAAAGTTCTTTTTGGGGGAGTTGATTAATTATCTTTTAGGAAATTATTAAACTTATATATTTTAACATTTACTTAATATTAGTATTTGATTAAATATTAGATTTAATAAAAGGGTTGATTGGAGTATGTTTTAAAAATGAGATAATGAATCATGTAATGGGTTTTGTATGTATAGTATTATCTTTTAGGGTAATTACTTGGTTAGGATTTTAAATTTTAAATCAATTAGTTAATAATTTAACTTTTAACTTGTTACAAAGTTAGTAATAATGAGTTTATTGAGCAATGTTATGATTAATTAAATCAATATAAAAACTTCTATAAACCTAGATCGACCCTAGATTGATTATAGTCTTTAAACAAATCAAACGATATAGGTTGATTATAGGATCTAGCACTCTTTCAACGTTTAGTGAATTATTTATAGTCGACAAAGTTACCCTTGAGATATATCTTCTTATATGGGAGCGAATAATTTTTGAATATTTTTTTTAGTATGAATTTAGAAGGGTATTAATCAAAGGATTCCAAAACTTATTCAATTGAATGAATGGTTGC
The DNA here is from genome assembly GCA_018584345.1 of Thuja plicata. NCBI lineage: Eukaryota > Viridiplantae > Streptophyta > Pinopsida > Cupressales > Cupressaceae > Thuja > Thuja plicata. Next base: position 445,216 of record MU223739.1, read on the forward strand.
TTGTACCAACTTCAAGTGGGGAAACATATAGAATAGAATAACCAGAGAGGAATATTCCAAAAATTATAAGTTATGGGGTAGTAGTATAAAGCTTTTCATTTATAGATTTGATTTTTCCCTTAGGTTTGTTTCTTGCTTTTCTAGGAGATCAATTTCTTTCCTAAAAGAAATGCTCCACCAGTAGTGCTTTTCCTGTCATCAACATTTCCAGCCCAGTCAGAGTCAGTGTAAACTCTAAGTTCAAACTTGTCATTCTTTTTGTAGTATAGACCATAGTCATCAGTTCCTTTCAAATATCTCAGAATCCTTTTTATTGCCATCATGTGAGTTTCCTTGGGATTAGCAGAAAACCTTGCAACAATCCCAATAGCTAGGGCAATATCACGTCTACTATGTACAAAATGCTATAGTTTTCCAATCATTGATCTATAGAGTGTTTGGTTCACTTCTTTTGTGTCATCACCTTTTGTCAGCTTCTGTCCAGTAGCCATGGGTGTACTCACTGGTTTGGATTCTTCCATTCCAAAAAATTTCAGTATCTCTTTGATATATTTAGATTGAGTGATATAGATACCATTTTTCATTTGATAGATTTGTAAACCAAAAAAGAATTTTATTTCACCAAACATAGACATCTCAAACTCAGTTTGCGTCTCTGTTGCAAATTTATGACATAACACATCTTGTCCACTAAATATGATGTCATCTACAAAAATTATAGCTAATAATGTACCTTTTCTTTGCTCTGTCTTCAAGTACAAGTTTCTATTGTCATTGGTTCTTCCAAATCCAATCTTGATAAGATAATTGTGGAATCTCTCATACCATGCTCTTGGTGCTTTCTTCAATCCATATAATTCTTTGTGCAATTTACAAATCATATCCCTTTTGTTTGGGTCTACAAAACCATCATCTTGCTCAATATACACTTCTTCTTCCAAGATACCATTGAGAAATGCAAATTTCACATCCATCTGATAAACTTTGAATCCTTTATAGGCTGCATATGCAAGTAAGGTTCTGACACCTTCCAATATTACAACTGGGGCAAAGGTTTCAATATAGTCAATTCCTTCCTCCTGTGCATAACCCTTGCATACCAGTCTAGCTTTGTTTCTTGTCACATCTCCATGCTCATTCATTTTATTCCTGAATACCCACTTTGTGCCAATTACATTTTTATCCTTTGGCCTAGGTACAAGTGTCCAAGTTTTTTTCTTCTCAATTTGTTCAATTTCCTCATTCATTTCTTGTATCCAATCTTCATTTTCTAAAGCATCTTTCACTGTTTTGGGCTCAAATTCACATAACAAACATGTGTTATTTTTCAAATTACTTCTTGTCATAACAACATAATCCTTTGATCCAATGATTTGATCAGAATTGTGATTTATTCTCACATATTTTGCTAGGCTAGGATCAGTCCTTTCTTTAGGTTCATCATTTGTATTCAATTCTGGTTGATTTCGTGACTCGACATCTCCATAAGATAGCTTGACATTCACTTCTAGTTGCTCAGAAACTCCACTCTATGACTCGGACGGTGCATGTTTTTGTTCAACAGTAGTCTCAGGTAGTGAATTAGAATCTTCCTCATCCAGATATACGAATGATCTATAGCTTTCAGGCTCTTGTGTACTTTCAGCTTCATTTCTTTCTGCAAACTCATCAATTCTTACATTTGCACTATCAACGATTTTGTTAGTATTAGAATTCAGACATTTGTATGCTTTGGTTTTCGTTGAATAACCAAGGAATATGCCTTCTTCACCTTTAGCATCTATTTTTCCATTTTTTTTGTCTTTTAGTATAAAGCATTTGCTTCCAAATACTTTAAAATACTTTACACTAGGTGCATAACCATACCAAATTTCATAAGGTGTAGCATTTGTACCTTTTTTAATTTGAACTCTATTCAGTGTATAGACTACAGTAATTACAACTTCTTTCCAATATTTATGTACAACATTTTTCTCCATCATTAGTGTTCTTGCATAGTCCATGATAGATTTGTTCCTTCATTTAGCAATACCATTTTGTGGAGGAGTCCTGGGTGTGAACATCTATCTCTTTATGCCTCGGTCATTGCAGAACCTGTTAAACTCATTAGAAATGAACTCTCCACCTCTGTCAGATCTTAAGAATTTCAAACTTTTGCCTGTTTCCTTTTCAACTTTAGCTAAGTACCATTTAAATAATTGGAATGCATTATATTTTTCCTTGAGAAACATTACAGTTATCATCCTTGAATAATCATCAACAAATAAAATAAATTATCCAGCACCACAATAGCTTCTTTCTCCAATGGGACCACAGAGATCAATATGGACCAATTCCAGAATTTCCTCTGATACATGTGGTTTACTCTTGAAACTAGACTTAGTCATCTTTCCTAGTTGACATTGTTTACACATAGCATTCTTAGGTTTCTTTAACTTAGGTAGCCCTCTAACCTTTTTTAGTTTACTTATGCTTACCAAGTTATCAAATTTCACATGACACAACCTCTTATGCCATAACCAAACATCATTGTACTGTGAAAACAAACATGTTTCTTTAGATAAATCTAGATAAAATAAGTTACCTTTAGTCTGATCACCACTTCCAACTAATTCTCCAGTAGAATCATAGATCTTTGCCTTTCTGTGATGGAATTCAACTTTGTAACAAGAAGTGTTCAGTTGTGCAACACTCATCAAATTATATTTAAGATCGTCAACCCAATACACATCATCACATCTGATTTTGTCAGTCAAGTTAATCAATCCTTTACATTTGATAAGACATGGTGAATCATTACCAAATTTTATATATCCTCCTTTACATTGGTTTAGGGTTTCAAACTTATCTTTGTCACAGTCATATGATGGGAACAACCACTGTCAATGATCCAACGGTCATTTTTACTCAAATAAGAGATTAGTGCCATTTTCTCATCATCATCAGAATATTCTTTCATTGCAACATAAAAAAATTCTATATCATTGTCATCAGAATTATCAGTGTCATTGTCAGAAGTTTCTTCAGCAGTATAACAAGATTTCTTTCCTTTGTCTTTGTAGTCCTTATATTTCCTGAAGTCTCGGTCATCCTTTCTGTCTTTGTATTCTTTGTATTTATTGTCCCTTCTTTCATCTTTTTCATTCTTGTTAGGACATCTAGTAGCTATATGACCAAATTTGTTGCATGAAAAACAAATAATAGGAAGTTTACCTCTGTATTTTCCTTTTCCTCTGGAAAGCCTTTTTGCCATAAGTGCTTCAAGTTCTTCAAGATCATCATTAGAAGTGTCACTATCACTGTCCACATGTTTCTTTCCTTTCTTAGATTTATTGAGAACCAGTTGTGATCTAAAAGCAGAATCAATCCCTTGTGGATTATAGTTATCATAATTTGACATTTCAAATGTAGTGAGTCTACCTATCAGATTTTCCAGATTCAGATTATTGTTAGGAGTACATCTCAATTCTTTAATTACAGAAACTCTAATAGCATATACAAGAACTAAATTTATCAGTACCTTTCTCATAATGGTGTTCTCATAAATTTTTCCATTGGCCCCTCTAATGGCATTTACAACTTTTTTTACTCTACCATAGTACTGAATAACATTTTCACCTTCTTGCATTTTCATCTCATCAAAATTACCTCTTAGACTTTCTGATTTAGCTCTCAGGACATTTGTGTCTCCACCATAGAAAATTTCAAGTTTTTTCCACATCTACTTTGCATTTGTGTAGCTCTTTATATCATCAAACTCTGAATAGCTCAATGAGGAGGCTATCTCCAACATTGCTTGATTGTGCTCTTTATTTTCTTTTAGTTGTGCAACTATGAGAGGAGTAGTAGGTGGTACATATGCATGTTCAATAAGTCACTTAGCATCACCTTCAATACCAGCCAAATGTAGTTTAATCAAACTCTGCCATGTAGGGAAGTTATCTTTGTTTAGCTTAGGAACCTCCTTCTTATACATCTTGATCTTTTCGCTCCAAGTACCTTCAAACTATTTTCAGGAGACCAATGCTTTCATACCAATTATTAGAATGAATTTAGAATAACTAAGAGGGGAGGGGTGAATCAGTTATCCTCAGATTTAGATGTAGCAAATAAAAACTTTCTGTATTTCAGATCTACTCGGCAACAGTAGCATAAGTCAACAACTTAATCATGTAGTTTACTGTCAATTGAAATTAGCTTGTAGAAACATAACAGTGAAACAAACCATAAGCATTCACACAAGTTGACACAAGTATTTAACATGGAAACCCAATATGGGAAATACCACCAGTAACATGCTACCAAGTTTTCACTCTTCTGAAGTGATGCCCTGTGAGGAGCCAACCTTGTTAAAGGTTACAATAACACACTGCTAGGTGTGACCTAGTTAAAGGATTTAATCACCCTATCAGGAGTGGCCTTATTAGAGGACTTAGAACATTCCACCTGAATGTCACCTTAATATAGGATTTATACAAATGACTGTTAATTCAACCTTGTTAAAGGATTTAACTTATACAATGGTAAGAAAGTAATCAACAATTTTGATATGATAAATACAACTTACTTTGCAATTTAGATCCAATTACAACTCTAATGTTAACTTACTAGATAGCCTACATTGTCATTTCAACCTTCTGATCTGCTTGGAAATCCATCAAGCAATCACACATGCAACTCTCTACTTCTGTACTTTGCCTTCTCTGCTAGAGCATGGAAAATAGTAAATCAACTATGAAAACCTCTTGCGTACACATACACTCTTGCACACTGAATGAATAACCCCTTGAGGTTATCATATACCTCTCTATCTAGGTCAAATAAATATTTTTCCGCTTAAACAAGATCGTAGATCTTTAGGTTAGGTTAGATCCAATGGATCATTCCATCTTTGCATTACATTTACTTCTCCAAAGTAGTCTCTAATTAAATCTTGAAACCATGCATTAATTATGGTTACCCATACATTAAATGAAGTGGATCAATCTTTAATTAACATTACATATCCCAATAAAATTAACTAAGTCGGCCTGAGATATCAAATCTCATCATTAATCCAATTACTGTAAGTCAGCCAACATCACTGTTTCCACTCGACAATTTCAATGGTGCTCGACATTGAACAACTTTTCTCATCATGAACAACTTTCTCGGCACAAGCAACTTTGCTCGGCACAGAATAGCCAAAAAAATTGTCTTTGAAAGATAAACAACTAATTACTTTTCCAGAGTGCCAACTGATCAAGTACCCTTTTATTTTCCTTAATTCAACCATTCATTTGGTCTTCTTGTTAAATCTTGTTCATCAACAATAGATATGGTACTCAAAGAGATAACAATAGTCTCACTAGTTAAGTTTTGACAACAATGAAAAAATAACAATTGCTTGCATTGTCACTTTCCAACATGTAAATCACTATTAGTCAACTTCCACTGAATGCCCGACCACGACTGAAATGCCTAAGTGACTCAGTCAACACTGAACTTCTTCAATACCTGACTGAACTCAGTCAATTCTAAAACAACTCATTTTATTCACCAATTATGCTTGGTCTAAATGTAGAGATTTGTGTAATATCACTACATAAGTGTAAATACATGTGTAACAAAAATGACAATACACAATTGAATAATTGTCTTCAATATAAATCATCCCTAAGAGAGAAGCTAGTTTGGGATGATAGAAAAATTATTGCCTCTGGCCTTATTTAATCTTATTAATCTTTATTCATTTGATGATTCATGTGATGCCTTTTTACATGTAACAAAAATGGTCTAAAAAACACAAGCGATGTTTGACATATATGCCAATATTGTTTTCAAACAAATGATGGACCTGTATTCATTACCAATTATCTCACCAAATTTAAAATCTTTGATGGATAAAAAATTTGAACCTTTGAAAACATTCAAATCCTTGACATAGATGACTCCAAAAATATAAGTAATGTGTGGCATGTCTACAAAGTTGACTACAAAAATGATAGACCCATACCTCTATTATCACTCTAATTTTAAAAATAAAAATACTTATCTTTCTTTTTAGATATTGCGACCAATGTCAACTTGGATGGCTTCAGATGATTGTAAAAGTTCCTCTTGTGCAAGAATTTAGAAATAGAAAAGAAAATTTTGAATCTGAATGAACAAACCTGACACCCTTTTCAAGATAAATCTTTAAACTACTGAAGAGGAAAATTTATGTCTCAAGCACCATGGCACCATATTAGATTTCCCTCACCTCCTTCTAAATAAAAATCCTCCTTACGATATTTTCTCAAACTCTATTGTATAAATCATCCACATCACAACTTATTAATGTTCTAGTATTGTTCAGATGAATGCATTGGATCACATGGAGACAACATCAATTTAGGCATGCTCCTCTCTAATTTCTCTCATCATGTCATGGATATAGTTTGATCTAATATTGCTTTCCCATAGGCACAGTAGGGAGAGAAATACCCAAACATTGAGTAAAAATATGCCACAGAAGACCTGGTGAAGAACTCCTAACTTGATACAAACTTAGACATTGTAACTCCTTAACGGTTATGTACAAGTGATCAATTTTTTATGTCCCTCTTGAAACTAGATGTTATGGGCATAGAGAATTCTCATATGTATTTATGAAATACAGACAAATCTCTTTATTACACACCCTCCACCTCTTTATCTTATGCAACATTGACTACACACATCTTACATGCACAATAGTTCCAGTATGCTCTGATACCAAATGTGAGCATAGAGCTGCAAACATAATAGATTGATTGATTTAATTCGATGATTACATTACAATATCTATAGATTTTTAAAGCCATTATCTTGTAGATAACTACTTACAGTAAGGGAACTTCCCATTATTTAACATATTTAATTTATAACAAAACTATAAAACTAACTTAAATTAATGTAATATTCCAACAACCACTACATGCAAATGCAACAGTGATGACAACCGAATGAGAAAGGCTGCCAGAGGCATATTTATGGGATGATTGACAACTTTTCAATGATGAATCCCCAAAAAATACACCTATCAATGTAAATATCATTTTAATTAAATTTTATTCCTCTATATTGCAAACAATCAGTACAAAAAATGTTTTTTCTTAAATTACATTTTTATTAATACATTTACATCATATGTGTGATGATCATATTTTTTCCATTAGTATACAAGGAAAATAGTTTCTGAACCGTTGGTATCATAAACCAAGATAGGCAATTTTATAGTGCAACCCAACATAGTAGTTAACAGAGGTCACAAAAAATGTTAAGTACAGAGGAACCCGATAGACAGATCACTTTGAAAATTGACAACGTAATCAATAGAAGAACCCGAAAGAAGTTTACAGTGTAACCCGACAGAGAAAACTGATAGACAGTCTACAGAGAAATCTGAGAGAAAATTCTACAGAGCAACCCGAGAGGAAAGACTATAGAGAAACCTGAGCACCAGTCTACCGAGAGACATCTTTATTCTGAGAAATGTAGATCTGAGTTACACGTCAGATAAACCTATTAAGTTTTATATTTAGCTTAAATATTATCTTTAAATCCATTTCTTAAGGGACAAGTAAAGTAATTGTAATTGTTTTAATCAGTTTAACTAATTGAAAACATGCAAACTAGGAGATCAAGGTCAAGTTGTAAACCTTTAATCATAGAGTTATCATTATAAAGTGTGAAACTTGTCAATTCAATGTATAAATAGACGAGTAATCAATAAGAGCAAGATGATGTGATGATGATTGTAGCTGCAAAGACATCTAAGGATTAGATACAAATTTTCATACAAAATGACAACAAAAGAAGAAATCAGTTATAAAGAACAAGATCCAAGACTACCGAGTAGAACAGAGGTCTTAATCAATCACTATAGGTAATAAATCATCTTGTAAAATTTAATGGATCTTTACTCAGCAATTCAGGATTGCATATACTCGGGTCAATAAGTTTTTTTGACTACTTTCCAACAAGTGTAGCAAATAGAATAAATCCTTTGAGAAGGTGGATTTAAGAATCCTTTTGTAAATCTCTTGACCGAGTGCACACTAAACAGTGTTGCTAAATCTCTTAACAAAGTAGACCTTAACTAGTCTAAACATGTTACTCCTAACAGAAGTAAGATCATTGGAAGTGATCAAACTTGTAAGCCTTAACCGACTCCTTCCATTCTATAGATAGTGAAGTTTTGTGGGTTTCATCCCCATCATAGTTTTTACCTTCTATCAGGGGTTTTCTCTATTACCAAATCTTGTGTCATGTGTCATTACATTTCATGAATGTTTACATGCAAATTAAGTTTATGAATTGATATTACATGCATAAAAATAGAATAACACATATGGTCGGTAATGCAAGGAATTGATTATTAAAGGATTAAAGATTAATTGACAAAAAGTTTTAAGGGTACTTATTCACCCCTCCCCTCTTAGTACATACCATTCCATTATTCCAACAATTGGTATTAGAACTAGATCTCTTATTTGGAAAATTTTAAATTACTTGAGAGAAAATATCATATAATGGAAAGGTATAAGCTAGACAAGAGTATTGAGAATCAGAAGTTGGAGATACAGATCTTCTATGAGCAATATAAATAAGCTAGAATCAAGATGAGAGAAGTAATGGATGAAAGAAAGGTAATGGCATCTCACTGTAAGGAAAAATACTATCATGAAGAAGACATACCTGATTTTTTTGAGTCATCAGGATCTACATCTAGAAATACATCAGACACATCTGAATGAAGCATTACAAGTCTAAATGAAATCAATCAACATCTGACTAGATAAGTGAAATCACTACAAATCGGTCAAGAGACATAAATGGTAAGGATGATTAAGTTTTTGAATAATGCTAGACAAGCTGAGCAAGAAAGAATAATAGCTATTGATGATAGGAAGAAGATCACTGAAAAGCTACAAGAGAAAGAATCAGAAATACAAAGACTTACTAAACATCATCATGAGATTACCAATCAAATTGTTCTAATGAGTCATGAGGCAAATTGAGTGAACATAGAATTGAATGGAAAATTGGAAGTTATTGGTGAGCTAAGAGAAGAAAATGAAAAACAAAAGCATGAAGTAAGGATTCAGTAACAACACAATGATATGATCAAGAGAGATGAAGAAAGCACAAAAAGAATGGATGATTTTTTGGATGGACAAAGAAGAGTCAACAACAATACCAGACTAGGGTATACCAAGCATGGAGAATCACCATACCAAGATGATCAAAAAGATGTCTACACAAATCCAAGCAAACATTCATGCAATCACTGTGGAAAACTAGGCCACACATCAAATGCTTGCAGGAGAAAAATGAAAGGTATTCCTAAATCCACATCTACATTCAAAGGATATTGTTATAACTGTAACAAGAAAGGACACAAAGCACATGAATGCAGATCCAAGGTGAAACAACCAAAGAAGGAAACCTACATGGAAAAATATTGTCCTACTTGCAAAATGCATGGGCACACATCTCTTGAATGCAGGAAAAAGAAAAAGCAAGCATGGAATCCAAAAGATGAAGAAAATGCCTACCAACCAAAAAGAGTCGGTAACTCATATGTTTGAGATTACAACACATGGAAAAATTGCACAACATGTGGTAGATATGGACACATAGTTGCAAACTGAATGATAAAATGGATGAGAAGGTCTAGAAGTTGGACTAACCCTAGAATGATGTGCTTACACTATCATAGGGTAGGTCATCTAAGAAAGGACTGCAAAGACTGAGTGATAGAGACAAGCACTTTTGCCAATGGCAATACCATTGAAGATATCAAAAGAATAAGAAAAAAAATGTGGAGGAAAGATACAAACACAGATGATGATGGAACAAACAATACAATTGGTGATACCTTATACAATGGATCTCGTAACATCACCACCCCCACCTAAGCAGAACAAGTGAGTATGGAACTGCACTATACCAAGTTATACTTTACATTAGATCCATTATACATTGATAAAATTCCAAACTAGCATGAATAAAGATGCACTATGGTATTAATTGTTATGAATTTGTGAATCCAACCCCATCAATCAAATGCTTATTGAGAATCATTGGTATACATATAAAATCCACATTGTTAGTGGAAACCGAGCACCATCAGTAATCATGTAAAAGACATTCAGTCTTCTCCCAATACTGAGCATCATCGGTGAACATGTGTAAGGTCAATTGAGTTGACACTTACCTCGAGCATCACATTCTCACCAAGAATCAAGTTAGCATGTTTCCCGAGTGACTCCATCTTCAAAAATTGAGAAGTGGGTAAAGCATTAAATGTACCACTTAGGGAATCATCTATAAAAAGGTCAAAAAATAGCTCATTCACTCACCATGCAATTAAGAGAGAACAAGCAAAGAAAAGCAGAGAATCGAGTGAAGAATAGAGACTAGATTGTAGAGCGACTCACAAGAAGATTCATGACATTTAGATAGATTAATAGTAGCTACAACAGGACAAGTGAGTAACTAAAGACTCACCGAGCTTATAATTTATTTACAAGAAAAATCCCTAAATTTTAGAAACCATGGAAACCACGTCTCGCATTTCCAAGATAAAGAATGCCAAGGATAAAAAGGTTAACCTAATCAAGAACACTACCAGTGAAGAACCTAAATATAATTTTTGTCCAGAGGTTGCTTCGTAACCCGATGACCCTGGAGTGTTTTTAAGCATACCACATAGGGTTTTTCTAATTGAGGATGTTTGATCATATATCCATTGCAAAGCTGCAAAAATTAGAGATCTGGAAGCTGAGCAAGCTTATAAGAAGCTTTACACAGATGGAACCATCAAGGATGAACATAAAAATATAGAGGTGAAAGGGATGAAAAATGCCCTAATGTTCCTGAAGGAGTTTAAAACTAAGTGGATCAGGATAGTACTAGGTAGGGTACATGACTGAAAGATGTGGCTAGACGAGCGAAAATAGATCAATAGGGATGTAATACACCCAGTGACTGGTTATCCAATAACTGACAAGGCCAAGGGACTTAAACACCTTTCTCACCCTGGGATTGAGAAGATGACAGGTGTAGAATGGGATGGAAAAGGATTGAAGGTAAACTTCATCAAAGATCCATAACTAAAATTTGGTGCATGTGTGCTGGGATATAAGATATTCCAAGCCAGTAGAATGAATAGTATTGCATGCGGAGTAGTAGTCACTACTCACAAGATTGTAAACAAGGGTCTATAGTTGTATCTATCCAAGCTTCTACTAAATAAATTGGAGGAGAACATGAGGACCATTACATAAGAAAAATCTAAATCATGTAAGTTTGGTTCACTCCTTATGTGCATATTTTTCTACTTTCAAGACTTTTTCCCATCTGTTGGTAATTTCTATTGGGACACTACCCGACAAGTGATAATTCAAATCAATGAATTTATTAAGTCACTAGGGGAAAAATTTACATCACTCATGGATGAATATTTCACTGGATTCAAGGACAAAATGCTGAAAAGGATGAGGATACCAAAGCAACTGGTAGATCAATATAAAGCTGATATTTGTTTCATGGTGGACACCGATACATTTTTGATCAAACCAGTTGTGCCAAGGACAACATGGTTAGTACCACTTGAATATGAGATCAACATAGATCAAGCCACCAATTCTATTGAAGCATTATTAAATGAACCATTAGACAAAATATTACCAAGGTTTGGAACCTATGAAGAGGCCAAGGCAAAAATAAAGACCAACCTAATAGTGAAAAAAATTGACAAAAATAAGGATAAAATGGTAAAGACACTTAAGAAAAATCTTTTGGTAAACAATGAAGAGACAAAACAACAACAAGACACCAAGGAACAGTCACCCATTAGTGAAGGTGAACAAGTGAGTGACTCTGAATCAATAGAGTCTAGTGCACCACCCCCAAAGAAGCCAAGAACTACTATTTCATCTAGGATGAGGAGTTAGACAAAAAAAGATGCAAGTTCATCACCAGTTAAGAAAGGATAAGTGAGGACTTACAAGAGGATGCCTCAAATCAGGAAAAATTTAGAACCAAAGAGGAGAAGGAGACTAATCTAAAGCAAGGAAAATAAGGAATACATTGAACAAGATGAAAAACCTGTAAAGAACAAACTTCCTACTACTATTGATGAGATTTCCACATCAATCATAAGGTTAGGTACAATATCAGAGCCTAAGGTTAGACAATGACTAACTCTAAGTCCCAAGGATCAAAACAAGATAGAAGAAGCCATAATCAAGACAATGTGTATATTCAAATATATATGTATACAGTTTGAAAAGATGATGCCACAAGAAATTCTAGACAGGTTATCGACAAGGTGGACATTTGCATTGAATTCTGAAAGAAAAATAAGGGAAAGATCCCTAGTTTCAATAATGCCACCCGAGTCCAAAATGGAAGAAATTGATGAAATGATGAAGTTACATTCAAAGAAGTTCTCAAAAAAATTGAGAGCCTACAAAGTACTACAGTGAAGCTTAATTGAGCTTGACAAAGAAAGTGAGGATGCTTGGAGAAAAATACTCAATGTACCTAAAGAGGACACAAGCAGTGAGAGAGTATTAGCACTCTACGACAAGCCTCATAATGAAGAAAAAGAGGCAACTCCAAGCCCTAAACACATCTTAATAAATGACATTGAGGATATCAATTCAGTTGAATTGAACACAGAAGCAAGTAAAGAAATGGATAACATACCTCATATTTTGTAGTCATTAGGAGATACAACAGATGTCACAATCTAAGATGTGACAATAATAGATATCACTGAAGATCCTACCAAAGAAGTAAAGGCAGATGAAGATGTCACTATTACCTCCAAGCAAATGGAGGAACATGACACAAAAATAGATGCTACATAGGATAATATATCGGGACAAATGCCACTATTGATACAAGCTATCAATATAGTGATAGAAATAAGAGATACAACAACGGACCATGATGCAAGCATACCCAAGGATAAGGGTGAAGAGGAGAAGAAAACCACAAATGAAGAATAGAAAGAAACATATTGAGAGAAGAAAGATACAGGTGAAGAAGAGAAGCAAGGTGATGCAACTCAAAAGGATACCGAAGGAGAAGTTGTTGATAAATCTAAGGTTGATGTGGAGATGTCTACATCCAACTGATTGGTGAATACCGAGAAATAGGTAAAAGGCACAACACCTCTAAAGCCTTCATCAAGTACATTAGACCAAGCAAAATAACTTGCTATGGTACTACCTACAGGTGCCTCCACTAATCTTTCAGAGAAGAAAAGAAAAAGAATCCTGTCAGCCTAGATGAGATAATTGAAATACTAGACTATGATCCTAGGACATTGGATCCAGAGTTACAAAGTATATAGAACTTTGTAAAAGGAAAGATATCCAAGATAAGCTCAAAAAGGAGACCAAGGAAACACAAGTACTAGATACAACCAAGGAAATACTTTTGCAGATTGTACCTAATATCGAAATTGATCAAGATTCTCCTATACTTGATCAATTAGGAGTTCTTACCAATGTCATCACATCACATAATGTAGATGCAGAGAAGGCAATAGAAGAACATGCAGAGAAGAAATGCCAATACAAATTGATAGAGAAAATCAGTCAAGAAGTGGCAGAGAATGAGGTAAAACTATTTGAACTGGTCAATACATTAGAACCAATTATTTCAGTAGTTATAACCTTAGTTTAGAAGTTATGCACAATAGAGCAATTCACTAAGGGGAATAGTGAAAATATTGCAAAGATGGATGTAGATCTAAATGCTAGTGCACAAGGTATTACAACCAATGACAATGCAATCAAGTTGCATTATGACAAGATTATGGAAGATAAAAGGTTGAGACTTGAGATTTTAGAGGAAGAATCAAAATTCAGAGATGAGGTAACCGAGCTTCAAGCTCTACTTCTACCAAATCTCACATTACTGCAACAACATATGACTTTGGCAAGATAATTGATTGCCCTCCTAGAGATGTTTGTCACTAACAATATCTATGATATGCATGCAAGAATAACATTGGAGCACATGGCCCTCGAACACCTTAAGGAGAAGTGGGAGAAAATTATGGAAGACATGAAAAACTCCCATTCCCACATCTTTGACAAGTTGTAAGTATTACACCTTTGTCTTTATTATCAAAAAAGGGGGAAATAATATGTGACAAAGAGAGAAATAATAAAGGGGAAATTGATAAGGTAAAAGGGGGAAATAATGAAAGGAGGAAATATATGTATAAAGGCAAGAATATATACATGTACATATACTATACTAAGGCATACACATAGGGGGAGTCATATTGACAAGGTGAACACATAGTGTATATACTAAACATTTTATTTTTTGCACATATGAGTTTTTGATACTAATGTTAAAGGGGGAGATTGATGATTATATGTTTTCCATTAGTATACAAGGAAAACATTTATTGAACCATTGGTATCATAAAAACTAAAAGACAGGTTTATAGTACAACCCAAAACAATAATTAATAGAGGTCACTGAAAATTTTAAGTAAAGAGGAACCCGATAGAGGAACCCGACAGACAGATCACTGTGAAAATTGACAACATAATTCATAGAGGAACCTGATAGAATTTTATAGTGTAACCCGGCAAAGAAAACTGATAGACAGTCTATAGAGAAACCCAAGAGGAAAGTCTACAAAGAAACCTGAGAGGAAAGACTATAGAGAAACCCAAGCACCAGTCTACCGAGAGACAACTTTATTTTGAGAAATGTGGATCTGAGTTACACATCAAATAAAAAAGTTAAGTTTTATATTTAGCTTAAAGCTTAGATTTAAATCCATTTCTTGAGGGAAAACTAAAGTGATTGTAATTGTTTTAATCATTCTAACTGATTGAAAACATACAAACTAGGAGATCAAGGTCAAGTTGTAAACCTTTGATCATAGAATTATCATTGTAAAGTGTGAAACTTATTTAGGTTAGTTCAATGTATAAATAGATGTGTAATAAATCATAACAAGATGATCTGATGATTATTGTATCCACAGATACATCTAAGGATCAGATAAAAATTTTCATGCAGAAGGACAACAAAAGAAGAAATCAGTTATAAAGAACAAGATCCAAGGCTACCGAGCAGAACAGAGGTATTAATCAATCACTATAGGTGATACATCATATTGTAAAATTTAATGGATCTGTACTCAACAATTCAGGATTACATATACTCAGGTCAATAAGTATTTTTTACTACATTCTAACAAGTGTATAAAATATAAGAAATCCTTTGAGAAGGTGGATTTAACAATTCTTTTGTAAATCTCTTTACCGAGTGCATAATAAACAATGGTGCTAAAGCTCTTAACAAAGTATACCTTAACCATTCTAAACATGTTACTCCTAACAGGGTAATATCATCAGAAGTGATCAAACTTGTAAGCCTTAACCAACCCCTTCCATTCCACAGATAGTGGATTTTTGTGGGTTTCATCCCCACCGCAGTTTTTACCTTCTAACAGGGGTTTTCTGCATTACCCAATCTTGTTTCATGTGTCATTACATTTCATGAATGTTTCTATGAATTTTTACATGCAAATTAAGTTTATGAATTTATATTACATGCATAAAGATAGAATAGCACATATGGTTGATAATGCAAGGAATTGATTACTAAAGGAATAAAGGTTAATTGACAAAAAGTTTTAAGGGTACATATTGACCCCTCCCCTCTCAGTACACACCATTCCATTATTCCAACAATGTGCCTGTTAATGGGCAGGTAAGGGTTAAGCCATTTTCTTCTATCTTGGAAGCAATAGTTTGGAAAATCTAGAAGAGGGGTGATAGAAAGTGAATTTTTGATGGGGACCCTAAAGAGAATCTGGGTCCGTCAGGTGCAAGATTTATAATTAGGGATTGGAAAGGGAATATTATTTCTATAGGTGGTAAGTGATTAGAGGATGGAACAAATAATGTAGTAGAAGATGAGGCGACATTGGTGGTAGTTAAAGTGGAAAAGAGTTTGGGAGATATGAAATTGCACCTAGAGGGGAACTCCCTAATTATTATTTAGGAAATTATCAAAGGCTCAACGGAAGCTTGGCACTTGCAAAACTATGTAGACCTTATTGGTACAAAGTTGACATCGATAAATGACTTCAAAACAACACATGTGAAATGATAGGGTAATAAGGAAGAATGCTTATTTTAAAACTGGGATTTAACCTTTGCAAGTAAAGGTGAATTTAGAATTGAAGACTTTAGCAAATAAAATTTTAAAACTTCCTAAAAATAACCATTATCTAAAAATGGTGGTTGGCGGTGGTGTACAAGTGGAGTGAGTAAATATTGAAGGACGATCGAAATAACATTGAACTTGAACAGATAGGTTATTTAATGCGGGTGGAGTCTAAATTTTTATTAAATCTTTTCACATCTGCTCATTCTTGTCAAGGAAGTTAAAGTGGTGGGGTTGTGGTGTGGTGAAAATTGTGATAAAATAGAAACAACATTTACCTTCACCGCAACAAAAAAATTAAATCCTTTTTATGGTCTAGTTAAGGAGAGAATATTGGATGGAATGTTTCATTTTAGGGACCATCGGTTAACCAAGAGAATTTCTCTGATTTCGGGGGACATTTTTTACCAGGTTGAGAATAGACAAAGCACAAACACCAACATCTACTTAATGATTCTGGCATGGGGGTTGCAACTAGGTGAGACAACAACAAATGCAAGACAAATTATAGAAGCCATTGTCCCTACATAATTCTTAGGGGGCATGGAATCAATCTTGGAATGGGTTTTGTCAGGGTTAGGCATAAATTTTAATGACAAAAAGGTGAATGTACATAAGCTGGAAGACATGAATTTTAATCCCTTCATTTGGAGGTTTGATGAGAGTTGTCATAGGAATTTATTCAAGGAAGTTTGACAAGGTTCATTGAGTTTAAAATTGTTGTTATATTTGAGAGATGTAGAAGTAGAGCTTGAGGAGATGAAGAGAGAGGCTGGGTTGTTGGAGGTTGAGGTCACTCAGAAGTGACACTCATTGAGATTAGGAAGCAAAGGAGATATTCCCAAAGGTGGTGAAGCACATTATAGTTGGAAACTAAAAGGGCGGGTGTAGACGAACACATGCATGCAATCCAGAGAACAGGTGCAAGCTTTTAATTTTGGTGCATTTTGATTGTTTTGTAGGTCCATCGTGATGTTTTTTAGTTACCTTGTAATTGAATGGGCTAATTGGGGATGACTAAGAGTCCTGTAAAGGTGTGAGAATTTACGGTTTACTCTCTGTAACTGTTGATAATGTTGTGGGTAGGGGTTAGGGTTTCTATCTACAAACTTGGTCGTTGATAATTGTCATGTGTTGTTAGATGAACTAGGGGATATTTATGGTGGTAGCAATGAAAATTTAGTTTACTATATAAAATATTTTTATCTTATCAATAATAAATAAAAATCTATTATCGAGAAAAAAATATTCACATCATATGTGACAATAAATTGTTGGCAAATAATATAGTAATATATTCACATTATATGTGATAAGAGAATAAATTATTGACGCATAATACCTATCCTACGTATTCATTTCTATTGAATTTTTAATCTAATTTATTAAAATCAAAAAAAAAATTCCATCTCCCAAATTTTATTTTGTGCTCATCTTTATGCTATATGCGGACAGTTGCTCGTCCACTTTGTGAATTGTTTCAATCGAGACAATTTTTGTGAATATTTTTATTATATGTGGATGATGGCTTGTAGCTCATGTATTTAGTGTATATTAAATGCAGAGAGTCCCTCTTTATCTATATTTTCTCAAATCTTGTTTGTTTATTGTCATAAGAAAATAAAAAGTTGAGGAGAGAAAATATTAATATGATTATCTTGAGTAGAAATAAGTCTATCTTTCTTGCAGAGTTGAGTTTTTCCACGATTTTTAATTTCTCATTTTCTTGGGGAATGTTCTTCTTCTTTCCTCTCTGGTATTTTTTTGAAATAATTTCTTGTCTACATCTTAATGGTTATCATTGATTAGCATATGTTGATCCTCTGATGTGGTATTGTAATCTATACTATTCTATGTAGTATTTCAAAGATTTTTCAACCTCCTATTTTTAGGTTAATTAATTCCCGCCTTCATCTCTCTCATATCTTGACAAGGAATAGATTGCATAAGCATCATCTATGCTTAGGTAGTAGATCCTAAGGAGTCCAATATCTAGTTAAGAGTGCTTCTCTAGAGCATAAGGATTCATCTCCTTCAACAAAGCTTATGTTTCCTTTGACTTTTCTTGTTCCTAGTCTTATTGTTATGATGCTTCCCTACTAATATAGTTTCCAAATTTACACTAATGTTTCTATTTTTATCTTTGTTTTGGTTTCAAATATAGCTTGCATTCCCCATCTCATGTTTTCTATGGAATATCTTCCTACACCTTCTATATCCTAGTGCCCCCCTTCATTCTCCTTCATAGAGACATTGGAATCTGGGACTGCGACTATGACTGAGAGGTGTCATTGTATTATGGCTTCTTCAAATAGTTCACTGAAAAATAAGAAATAATTTATATATTTTTTATGCGTACTCACATGTTTTTATCTGATCTAAACTAGGTACCTTCAATCAACACTTTAGATCTCCCAAAGATGCATCAACACTTTTGCTTGATAACCAGGTCTTTGACTCGACCTTAAAAACATAGAAACTTTCCATATATATTTACATACAATAGTATTGTTCTAAATCATTTTTTTCATTTACTATGCTCATCAACATTTTATTATTTTTAGCTTAACCTATAAATCTCTGTGATATTGTGGCATATTATATTCTTGATAACTATGTAGGCTCAATTAAGTTTATAAATTTTGGCTTAATGAGTTTTGGGAAGTCTCGTTTCGCTATCTAAGACCTGCGTGAATGAACACGATAGATTGATGAGATGACTTGTACATAAAGGTTGGTGTATGCATTTTTATATGTAAACTTGGCAATGTTAGCGTGGAATAAATTAAAATGTCTAAGTAGTTAAGTTGCACAAATTTTTCTCCATATTTATGACAAACTTATTTTTCCTGATTTTTTGTTGAGGTAGTTTGGAAATCCTATAGGATTGTCTTGTTATGAGACTAATTTTTATTATTTTCATCCACAAACAGAAGCCACCACTTTGGTTTTGTGGGATAGGAATCTCTTCCCTTTTGTTCTTTGTGATGTTCACTCTTGGTGACAACATATGCCTATTCATTATTGGAACTTTGTCTTTGAGGATGGTTAACCACACTGTGATGGTTACTTTCTTTGATATTGTTCCTTTATTTGACCTATAACATCATGGAAACCTATACATTTATGATTTCATTGTTATGAGTGTTTGGATTTGTTCTTGTATAACATGGTTATTTATATATTGAACCAGAATATCTACATGTTGGTTATTCTCATGACTCTAAATATTCAATTTATTACTATGTGGAAATTTACGTAGTTCCAATGTTTTTTTGTCTTCTATGCTAGGATGAGTAACAACCTCACACATACATTGTCTGCATGTTGAGTCTACACTATTTTATACCACTTATAGAGTTCTCCATCTAAAATATGATACTTAATATTTGTTGAAATGGTCACTATGTTCTTTCAAACTTCATGTAGTTCAAACCAAAGTGCAAAATGTGACATTTGTTTCAAAATGAATGACCACTACAAGTTTTTACATGGTGTAGTTTATAAGTTTGCAGATCATTCTCACTACAAAATAGAAAACTACAACTAGAAAATAGATAACAACTTACAATCTTACATTAATAACTATTACATTCCCATAGATAACTACTACAATACAATCTAAACATACTTAAACCAAGAAAAAATAAAATATATATAATCAAGTTGTATTTACAATTTGAGAATACCTGAAATTTATATATTAAAGTTTCAGTCAAATATAAATTGCAATAAAGTTTCTTTGTACACAAGCTGTTGTATTGGAAGGTGGATAATTGTAACAAGAAATTTTAGCAATGATAGTGTTTGTTTGAAGCAAGGTCATATGCTACCTAGTTCTCCTAATTATAAACAATAAAACAAACTTCTTTAGACCTTGGTTTTTGAGCTACAATCACTCTTAATTTCATGTTATTTTTGTTTGATGGAGGGTTCTATATCAAACCCAAATTCATTTATCTATCTTACATGAGAGCACAAGCCATGAACTAAACCTCTTCAACTAAAATCCAAGGACTAAGTATTATTTATTCCAAAAAAGTCATTGATTATGATGTGAATACATCAACAAGTCTCTATTTGTGGTGGCCTCATTGTAAACCTTTCAACTTCACCATCAAACAAAACCCTATTAACATAACTAATTTGTCTGCTTAGACCTTAATTAAAAAAATGAACATAAAAATAACCTCATTATTACAATCCAAATGTAGAATGTTGAGTGCATGATTTGTATGCAAAGCTTCTTTGATAATGTTTTAACCTTCTATTGGAAATGTCTGGGTTTTTTTTTTTCTATTATGCGAAAATAAATACAGTTGTAGGAAGCCAACTAAGAAGTCCAGATAAGAACTTATTGCAACAAATATTTCCAGAGAAAACAACAAGGTAAGGTTATTAAATCAGTTTCTATACTTTTTTTCTCAACTATGCATGTTTTTATTTGTCCAATTACATATTATTTAAAATTTATGATAGGATAGGAAAAATAGAACCACTATATAGTCTCTTTCTTTTGTAGTCATTCTTATTAATGTTCAACACTTAGTTACATGTAAATAAACATTTCCTTGACAACTACACATGATGATGCTTACAAATGTATTAATAAAAGACAGTTATTGAATTTGATAAGTTAGAGATCAACTATTCAGTTCATTAGATTTGTAACATTTTCATCTATTGCATATTAATGTGTATACTATAGAAGAATGTATAATGTAAGAAAAAATTAGTGTGTATACATTCCAAGACCACAATGGGACTACCCTATTATAGGGCCAATTCATTCCATCATGATGGATCATGTTTTTTGTATTCATTGTCCAAGTGTTGAATAATCCTTAGGGGTCATACTACGTGAAGAATTTCTTAGAAAAAATTTGTTAGAATAATTTAGAATAACTGAGAGGGGGGGGTGAATTAGTTATCCAAGGTCCAGATGTACCAATTGAACTTTTAATTTCTTCAACCAACTCAGATCCACTCAATAATCCACTTGATCTCTATGGCATTTAATCAACAATATAAACTTGTGATTTACTATCCTAATGTAATCAACTTGCAGAATATAAATATCTTAATAGTACAACAAATCAAATAAAATTCACACAAGTATGACACAAGGATTTAATGTGAAAACTCAATATGGGAAAAACCACCATTAACATGCTACCAATTTTTCACTCTTCTAAAGTGAGCTCTTTGAAAAGCCAACCCGGTTAAAGGTTACAATACACATTGTTAAATGTGACCCGGTTAAAGGATTTAATCACTCTGTTAGAAGTGAGCCTTTTTAGAGGGCTTAAACCATTCCATTAGAATGTCACCTTGATTAAAGGATTTAACAATATGACTGTTAGATCAACCTTGTTTAAAAGGATTTTGCAACTGATACACTGGTTAGAAAGTAACAACAAATTGTGATTTGAAACATACACCTCACTTTGCAAATACAGATCTAATTATAACTCAAATGCTAATTCAATGACTGGCCTTCATTGTCATCTCTATCATTTAGATCTTCTTAGAAATCCTTCAAGAAATCACCACTATGCAGTCCTGTACAACTCTTTTTAGCCTTCTCTTTCTTCTGCTTAGATTTTGCCAATCAACTAAATTAACCTCATACCACACACACATACATAACCTTCAATTAGGTTAATCTTAGACCTCTCTGATCAGGTAGCTTGATTTATCTGCCGCTTAATCATCACCATAGATCTTAGGGCTCGGTCAGATCCAACAAATCCTTCCAACATTTTGTTTCCATCTACATTGTACACTACATCCTAAAACTCCTTGAATCCATACATAAAAACATATATTAAATGCTCATTTAATTCTCCACCACAATCATACTTATCTTAAATACACTTCACATATCCCAAGAAATTCAACCATGTCAGTTGGGATATCATATCTCTCTCAAACTATCATAATACTGACACTCAGTCAATACCATATTCTGCCGCTCGGTCATCGCTAGATAACCTGATAGTTCTCTGACACTCAGAAAATACTGATGCTCGATCGACACTAAATTTTATCAGCATATACTGGCACTCGGTCAACACTTGCATCACTCAACACATACATAAGTTCCTTAATCTTCTACTCTGTTACTCGGTCAAGACTAATCTTGTAGTCATCCAAACTTCACTTAGACTTAAGATAAATAATATATTACCTTGTCAAGGTGCGATCTCATCAAGTAACCATTTTAGTTTCACATAACTCAACCATTTCACTAGATCTTCTTGTTATCTCTTCTTTTCAAATCTTCTTCATCAATAAATTGATATGACACTTTACAAGATAGCAATTGTCTTACCAGTTAAGGTTTGACATTAATGAAAATATAACAATTGTTTCAATTGTAGTTTCCAACAATCTCCCTCTTTGGCATTGATGGAAAACACAGACAAACAAACAACATATGTAAGGTTCCCAAAAACTACAAATATTTCTCCCTCTTGGATATATTTCTCTTTGTAGCTTACCTCTCTCTGTGTCTTCTCTGAATATCTCTCTCATAGTATATCTCTCTTTGTTTCCTTACTGATTTCTCATATGTATATCTCCCTCTTTGATAACAATACCAAAGACATACATCTTCATTATGTAGATATCTTTGTGTTAAGTTTCTAAATTATATGCTCCCTCTGTCATCTTTCTTATGACTGATCAACATCTTTTTATAGAATAATTGAGGGGGAGGGGGGGTAAATTAGTGGCCTCAACAATATATCCAATAATTAACCAAAAATTTATACCACAAATAAAAACCTCTAGTTATCTTCATTCCTACAAGATGTATGCCTTGTGTGAGACCTACACTAGACTGTTATAGTTTACTATTTTTTTTTCATGCTTTCAGTAGTTTATGCTTTGACATACTTTGACTATCAACAAGACTTTTCATACTTTTGAGGATCGGTGGAATCCTGTGTTATATATTCAGCACCTGATTTTGTAATCAGGGTACTTTTGAGATGTTTATGTTCTGATTTAGTTTCAGCTTATGTTGATGACTATTATGGATCTAAATGCATGAATGTAATATGATGAGATGGTTTAGGAAACCAATGCTAGGATATTTCAATTCTAAATGCAATATGAATTATATGCTTACTTATATTATTGACGTTATGTTATGTTTCATATCATGTTGTTTTGGATCTACTGATGTGTGCATTGAGTGTACAAGAAGAGTTGACCATGGATCTAAATTGGGGACCCAGTACTGGAACCTATGTATATACCTATGCTTACCAAGGTCCTGTCTATATAAAGAGACATGGACTTCATTGTTATGTGTTTATTTTGTGAAAGTGGTTTGCATGTATGTTATTATATTAGTAAATGTTCTTGTTATTAATTCATGTCTAATGTTTTAATTTAAATGTGCCAAATTTGGCAAGTGTTGCAATTTATTATGGACATGGCTAGTAAAGGGAAACCAAGGTAAGTCAAGGGTTAACTAAGGTCATCTTTGAGTAGTACCCA
>MU223739.1:479405-496604 GCA_018584345.1 Thuja plicata
TGTGATTTTGGTCAACCATTGGATAAGGATGGGTGGTATCTTGATCTTGATCATTACTGATATATGTTTCTTCACATTCTGGATTCTCCTCTTGACATGGAGCCACTTCTAAGGATGAGGTAGGAGTATTGATCTGCATATGGGATTCTTGACACACTGATGGACAGTCATTTGGAATAGGCATGATAATCATTGAAGCACATGAAAGATTTGGGTTGATAATCTTTGAAGCCTAAGAAAGACTTGTAGTCGTATGCGGATTAGCTTGGATCTCTTTTGGAGGTAGTCCTTGAGGGTAGACATAGTCAGCATTAGGCTCATTTCTTGATAGATATGGTGTATCTGGTTGTGAAGATTTAGGAGATGGAGGAATGGTGGAAGAAGTAGATGTGATATGTGAACCATTGCTAGACATGGATTCCTGATATTGATCATGCTTAAGATTAGTATCTTGTTCTTCTTTAGATAAATCATTAGGATTGTTCAGTTTAATTATGCCATCATCAAGAAGATCTTGGATTTTATGTTTCAACTCCATGCAATATGAAGTCTTATGCTTGTTATGTCGATGATATGCACAATAGTTACTCAAGAATCTAAATCCACGTGATGTGGCTTGAGGTAATGTGATGAGGTCATGCTCAAGAAGTTCTGCCAATGTAGATTCATAAGATTGTCGTAAAGGAGTAAAGACTCTCTCTAAAGGATAATTAGACATTTCTTGACTTGAAATATCCTTCTTTTGTGGATAGAAAAGGATTTCATCTGATTCTGTCATAGTTTCCTCTACATTCTCTTGATCAAAGTTAGGATTGTCATAAAACTGTTCTTGATCAAAGATGGAATTGTCATAAAAAGATTTATCCATGTTGGAAGAAAGTGAAGAGATGTGAGAATCATTATCAAAAGCAAAGGACAAGTTGATCTTAATGAGGATTTTTCAGATGAAGTATCATTTTCCCCCTTTAATTCTTGGAGTTGAGATTTCATAGTTTGAAGTTGTTTCCACAAAGATGCCATAAGAATCTCTTTGTTCACATTGTCAGGACCCTAAGGTTTAGCTCATTTGCTTGTAGACATTGTAAGATTGTCTGAATGCACGCTTGCTTATAATATTAAAGAGAAGGTATGATGAATCTGTTGATTAGCTGATGGGTGTTGAAGTGATATCTAAAGTGCTGATTAAGTCCAAGACCAAAGGACAAAGGAGATAATGTCCAACTGAGACAAAGGTAGAAATGACTTTGATCTTGAGTCAAGGTTGACGAACCTACTTTCACAACTTAGGATAAGGAAAACACAAACATAGATGATAAGATTGAAATAGATAGTGGGTCACTTGGACTAGCACAACAAAGTCAGATTTTGAAATAGCAATGAGTCAGGCTGTTAATAGATTGCAGTAAAAGACAGACTAGTAGTGATGTTGGTGAAAGCATAGATTTGTGAAAATTTAAACAAAACCTTCAGATCATAATATAGAATTGGACAGCAAGGTGATAGATTTCCAGAGTTCCTTAAAATGAATTCTAGTTTGCACGAGCATAAATAAGTTGATTCCCTTGACTGACACTGTGATGATACCTAAAGTGTTATCCAAGTCCAAGACCAAAGAGACCAAGAGATAAACATCCAACTGAGAAGGAGATAGCAAAAGACTCAAATCTTGAGTCAAGGTTAACAAACTTGCGCTCACAACTCAGATTAAGGAGAGCACAAACAAAGATGATAAGATAACAAAGGACTCGGTCAATTGGACAAGTGTAACATTAGATTTCAAGATAGCGATAGGTTAGACTAACAATAAATTGTAGTTGCATGTGAACTAGCAGAAGCATTGTTGGTTGTATTCCCAATTTTGGCCTTTTTCCCTAATTTTGTGGTCTTTTCTCTCTGGTTTTATGTTTAAAGCAGAGCTCTCTTAGTTCTTATGCCTTTTCCCTGTCAAATTTTTTAGGTTTTCAAGTCTGAATCTATGAGAATGTGCAAAAACCTTAAAACCCTAGGTCTTGTTTGGTGTTCTGAATTGAAAAGAAACCCTAAGGTCTTTTTTTCTTATGTTTCGTTGTTACCTTTTTGTTTCACTTAGGTCATGTGTTACATTCTGATCACTTAGTCGCATAACTTGAATGGCATATTCCTTTTTCCTCCCAGATCAAGAGATTAGCTTGTGCCACGTAGACTCATTCAACATTAGAATATTCCTTTGGCATTTCTAGACTTTGCGATTTAGTTTGTATCACATAGTCATGGGATCAGTGAACAGGTCAGCAGTATATGAAGGGACCCATAGATAGGTCATGATGTTGTAGGAAATTATAAGTAGTTAAGGGTTTGTCACAAGATATCGCAATCTCTTTATGTCACATAATCGCTAGATGGGTCTGAGGTTAAGTAAGTTGTGCAAAGATTTAGTCGCATGGTCTCTAGAAAGGATGCCAGTAAAGTGAAAGTTTCCAAGACTTTGCAACTAACCATATGCGGTATGGGATAAAGCACAGTCGGGTTGTCACCAGATTTAGGAGATGACTCAGCTTTCCATTATACGATGAGACATGTGTCAGAAGGGTAAGTGGATTTCAAGGACTTATCGCATGATCGCTAAAAGGTAAAAACTTATTCAACGACTATGAGACTAAATTAAGGGCTTCTATTTGTCGCAAAGTCTTTGAAGATTTTAAGGGTATAATGGATTACTTGGTGATTGCATGGGAGCCATCAGATGAAGTTATTACAAAATCCTACGGTGGTCACAAAGTCTGAGAATAAAAGAGTCCAAAAGGAAAAGTCCTCATGACTCAGTGGCTAAGGGTATGTCGCAAAGTCATCAGATAAAGAAAAGGGCATAATACCTATCGTGTTGGCTCATAGGGTTTTGACACTTAACATTTACATTTTGCGATCGAGCGACTAAGGGCAGTCATGGGGTCTTGCAAAGCAAAGAAAAAATTTAGCGACTAAGAGATAACTGTGAAAGCTAAAAGTAACAGTTAGTCACGTAGTCTCTAAAAAGGATGTGAGTTAGTGCTAACCATTGGCAACTTTGATTTCTTCATTGTCGCGTGATCACCAAATGATAACTTTGGTTAACAAAGGTAAGGAAATTTGTATAGTCGCTATGTCTCCAAAGAAATCATGGTTTACAGACTGGGGTCAGTGATAGAGAAATTGTATGCAGTCGCATGGTCGCCTAATACCAAATATTAAGAAAAGGTGACAGTATCTGATATGATAGTGTGAATCACTCATCAACCAATGACAGGCTTAGATTTTGATTACTATGCAAAAAAGGGTAGCTGAGATGTATGACAGTTAGCCAATCACAGGAAGACATGTCATCTCATTTGAATTCTATAAGGTTTTTTCGAGGATTCAGTTTTATGAATTTGAATTCCTGTCATGCTCATGGAACTACGACTAGGTTTTCGATCAAGCTCACAATATGTTGAATTAAAGACAGAATTGATGTTTTCCAAATTATGAGCTGTGTACCTCAAATGGTTACTATAAGGGGCTGATGGTGTTTTCATTTTCATTCATCTTTCTTTCAGAATTTCAAAAAGAAGAAGAGCTAAGTATTCTGAAAGAGTGAAAAATTAGAGAATTGTAGGGTTTTCTATTGCTTAAAACTCATTATTTCCTGAGAATTGTGCACAAGGGAGTAGGTGAATCTCAGAGATAGATTTGTTTTATTATTGGTAAAGAAAAGGAGATTCAAGCATGGTTAACATGAGCAGAGAGGTTAGTGTAGCTTCGACCAGTGGTGGAAGTGAGAAGGTAGAAGAGGAGGCAAAGGGAAAGCCAAATTATTCTTATGAATTCCTTAGACTGCTTCCTGGTTCAACTCAGAACAAAAGAGAAAATGCCAATGTGCTCATAGATGATTATCATGATATACGAGATGCTGACACTTCAGGAACAACAGGTTTTTCACTTTTCAATTACTTTTACAAGAATTCTGATAAAGCTATCCAAGTGTCAAACCCTTAGACTTGTGGTTTAGCGAGATTAATTGTTCCTGATGTCTACATAGATGTAGAATTGTTCCTAGATCTTGCCAGTTATTATGATGTTTTGTCCAAAACAATTAAAAGGAATGATGGCACTGCACTATTGATCCTTAATAGAAATTCATTCATGCAAGCCTTTGGCTTATATAGCACTATGTCTACCATAATTGACATGACAAAGTAGGCACAAAGATATAATTTAAAGCCTGGTATTGCTAGAGGCTAGTTGCAGAAACATATGCTAAAGGAGGTGAGGAAGTATTTAGATCCTATGTCTAGGACAAGCCCATATTACTATAAGGATTTACACTTTTACATTAAGTATGTCGCCTATGACCTATGTAGAGTGCTAGGGATAGATGGGGAAGCAGAGAAGATCAATGTGGGCATTTTGATGATGGTGCTAGATCTACAGGAGGTGCACTTTAACACTAGTTATGATTACATACAGCATATCATTGATGAGATGCATGAGGGTTTCATTACAACTCAGAAGAAGATGAAAGATCCAAAGGAGAAGGAGCCCAAGTTTTTACACTACTCCATCCTCATGCATCTCTTGTTGCACTTTAATTTTGTAATCATGGATGTCGACAATTTGGCCCCTCAGAGGTTTTACCAGGAAGGACCTAATCCTATCCAATTTTGGGTGAGGGTGTGGAATTACACGTCTAAGGATTGTGATTATTGTGCTTTCCAAAATTGGATTGTATATCCAATAGTAAAAAGTTTGGGCATTAGCAGAACAAGGGTCCCACTAAAGATTATGCAACTGCTAAGGCCATGTGACTACACTGATAAGTGGGAGGGAAAACATAATTGGGGTGATTTCTTCTTGGAAGAAAATTATACTATTATCAGGGTATATGGGTATATTCACCCACCTCATCTCTTACCTTACTATGTACCAGCAAGATTGGTTGCAATGGAGTTTATATGGCAGCTATTGTTAACAAACAATGAGCATTTTGCACCACACAAGAAAGGGGACTTTGACCCCTAGGTAGTTCAAAAATTTTAATTTTACAATTGGCAAAGGTGCTATTGATGCAGTGGGCCAGTGGTTGGAAGGATGCAGAATGGGGGTAGCTCCTTATAGATATATTGACCTAGAAGGTTTCATGGTAGGGGTGAGAAAATTGTATACTCCTACAATCCCCAATACCAATGTCTACTGTGAATGCATAGAGGAAGATGAAACAAGGAACATTTTGGATGAAGATGACATTCAGACAAGGAAAATGAGGATTCATGAGTTGTTAAATCTTGAAAGACAAATCAAGAGAAATGGGATGGATTTTGGGGGTTTTTACCCTGATCTCCTATATTTTGACAAGATTAAGGCCATGATAGACAATTATTATGTGTTTACTAAACAGCTTGAGACTGTTCTTGACAAGAAAGGTGCCCAAGGGCCAGATCACTCAAAATCTGAATATGATAGTAGTAGTGGCCGTGATATTGTACTTCCTACTAGATATGATTAACCACAACAAAATATTTTTGAAGTACCACAACTACAGGGAACAGAGGGCCACATTGCTAATTTGACAGTGGTGACACAACCTGATGATGTGGAAGAGCCTACTGCTAAGAGGTAGAAATTAGAAATAGGTCAATCTTCAGTCATGGGGAAAGATAAGAAAAGGGATAAGGCTAAAGCCCTAGTACCTAGGAATAGGTTATATGATCATAACCTAAGAAAATCAATTAGGGAGGGTAAGAAGCAAGAGCGTGATTTGGAGAAGAAGGTTGAATTGCCTCTTAAGGCCTGTGTTGATGAAAGACTGATCCATCAATAGGAATTTTTGAATGATGACAACTTTGTCAAAACTGAGGAGTTTAAAGACTTCCTAAGATGGTACAAGAAAGAGTAGATAAGAGCTCAATTAATAGTTGATGGTAAGGAGACAATAACGAATGAGGCTTTAGTGGATCTACAGTCCAATGATCCTGAAAGTGATGACATTTCACCTGAGGAGGCTAGGAAATTGGTGCTAGGCAGTGGCATATTATTGGTTGAGGGATGAGATTTGGCATCTACCTTCATAATTGACCAGATTAGAAAATATCTAGATCTCAAAATGGCCAGTGAAGTTCAGATGGGAGATGTAAAAAAAGGATTTGGGCATAGCCCAAAGTCCAAGCTTTTGCAATGTGGAGCCTATGCCCAAAGGATCAAAAGCCCCAAGTGGTGAACATCCAGGAGAATATGGTTGGTAGTCAGATGGTATGGACAATGCAGAATACAAGAGATTTGGAAATTTCCAAAATCATGACACACTGGGCTCACTTAAATGAGGAAAAAACTAAATAGTTGTCTGATAAGTGTAGCACATTGTTAGAAGAGACAATTGCATTGGCAAAAGATGGAGAATTATGCCTTATACAAGTGCACCAGCAAGATCTGGTGATAAAAAGATTGATGAAATAATTGGAAGAGAAGCCTGAGGTGATGTATGTGCCTATACAACCACAACCCCTACAAATTGAAGACAAGGCAAAGTCAGAAGAGGTGGTTGAGGAAAAGGTTGAAGGAGATAATTGAAATGAAATTGCTTTGAGAGCATTCAGAGGTGTTTTGCAATATAGAATTGAAATCTTGAAAGATAAGACTGGTGTTGTACTTAATGCCTATAATAAGTTGCTAGCTTTGCATATAGAGGTGATAGGGCATCTGGCTATCTTGAACTCCTATTTTACTAAATGGTCTAATAGGGTACAATTGTTTGAAAAGCTAGCATCTTTGCAAACTCTAAGATCAGATTTGCCAGAGATAGTGACAGAAGTTGAAGATGAGATCAAAAGGGTCAATATTTCTCTCTCATTCTTTAAAGGCAAATTGAATCAAATAAAGGTTAAATTAAGCCTCTTATCTGATGAATTTTATAGATTTGTTCCTTCCTTAAGGGGAGATGATGATCAAGTAAAGGCCTTAGATGCCTGGAGGAATGAATTTGACAGCAAAACACCTAGTGATGAGGCATTTATTTCGAGGACAAATGTGGATATAGAGGGATTCAATAATATATTGGATGAATCTTTCAAGGAAGAAACTGACATCAACAAGTTTCTAGTAGATGTTAAGAACATCACTGATGCTAGATGGGACAAAAAGTACAGATACAGTGTACTCAAGACTTCAAATGGCCATCAGATGATGAATTGAAAGCATGGGAATTGATGACCATGCCCAAGAGAAAGAAGCCAATAGTTAAAGAAGAAATCTTGGATGATGAGTAAGGGTGACTACTTGGTGCCTCATTATTGAAGATAAAGAGGTCAGTTATTGCAAAAGGAAAGTGTAGGTGAATATGTAAGCATGGTCATGTAGACTCGACATGAATACTACTAGCTACCATGTTTACTATCAAAATGAAGTCACTAGATTGGGAGAAGAACAAAGAATATATGTTTTCATCTTTTGACTTGGTCGTTCCACTACTTCTTCTCTCTCTCTTTTTCTTTTTGTCTCTTCTATAGTTTTAGGGTTAGGTTTTTTGAGACCATCCGAAGCTTGTATCATCCTTTTGAAAAGGATTCAAAGATGGTTGAATACATATATATATATAAGAGAGTTGTATTCAAAAAAGAGGATGAAATACATTGTAAAATCAGTCTTTCTAAATTTGTGTCTGTGTTTTCAAGCTTCAAAGATTTTTCGTATATGAAAGAAGGATTACATCAATAAAATACAGTGCAATTTTACTCTTCTCTATTGTTGTCTCTTTATTTCTTGTGTATGCTTTTTTATGCTTAAGTTTGTAAGGAAGTCTGAAGCATTTTGGTTACAAGGTGACTATTTAATTACTTTCAAGTTTCTTTCATGTAAAGAACTAAGTTTTGTGAGTGGTTTTGGGAAGTATATCAGTATTTAAAGATTTGATATAGTATTTTAGAGGTAATCAGATAATTTGTAAGGCAACGTATACTAATTGCATGTAGGTTGTAAGGTAGCTTAAAATATTTTGTTTTTGTGAGACTTTAATTTTTTAACTCTATAACCCAAAGGATAGGCATTGATCTAGGTGTTGGTCTAATAATATATCATCATCCAAGTTTTCAAAATCATTTAAAATTATTTCAATTAAAACACATCTGTCACTGAAAAAAATGAGTTGAACTCATCAAGGACTTATATCAGCAGGATATGTCCATTTTGTTGATTCCTTAGAGAGTGACTCATTAGGTTATCCCTCCTAAAATCAAAAGGAAGAAGAATGCAAATCCTTGTCTCATTGGTTTATGTTCTCAAAACTATAGCCTGGCTTATAATACTCTGTTTCAAACTAATCGTTGCAATCTCTAAAGTGTTCTATAAGTTGTTACAATGAGGATTTGGATACATAACCAGTGAATGAAATAATCCACCAAATACATAGGCTGAAATATCAGTAAACTTTAAAAGGTAAAACCTGCCTTAGTCTGTGGAGCTCAAAAATGAAGAAGGATATTATCCAATCCTTAGAAATTAGCCTTTCTCTTGCCTAAAAGAGGTTGCATTCAAGTATATGAGGTATACTGTCATCATTAGGTAATTGTTGCAAGAAAAAGTGCTAACAAATTGGCGACTCCACTGGGGTAGTAAGATGCAAAATATTTTTGAAGAAATCAGAATCCCTGGTGTTATATTTTTTTTAAAAAAGGGTTAAATTAGAATCAGTTGTGTTTGCCCATCTAAGTACGCCAAAAAATTGGTGACTCTACTGGGGATTAGAGATTTTAAAGTTTTGTCAAGAATTTGTTGAATATCCCTTGCCCAAGCAATCAGAATCTCTGGCACTTAAAAGTTTATCTTGTCTACAAATTATACTTGTGGTTATTGTTAAGGTACCCTTTTGATAGGTATTCATCCCAAGTTATTGGGTGGAAACTCTAAAAGGAACATCTCTAAGATTAGTGCAAAAGAAATAAATGTCTTTCAGAATGAATACTAGGTCAAGGGTGAGAAATGATCCTAAAAAGGTATTACATGAGGGACTCCCATCATCCTCAAGGATATGAGTGTCTTGGAGGAAAAACAGAAATCAAGTTAATATGGATGAAACCCCTTTAAAAGATAAAGAGGTTAATACCAGGAAAGATATGAATACTAATCAGCATTCTCATGATGCAAATACTTCAGAATATGAGGAAGCTGCTGAAAGAGTACTAGAAACACCCACAGTCACTTTTACTTCAAATGAGAGAGAGGAGATTACTACACCTAGTTCAGATTTAGAAGATGCCCCTTCTGATATGCTAGCAAATGAAATGAAGTTTATTTTGAAGTAGCTCGCCTTAGTTCAACAAATGAAAAAGGAAAGAGAAATGAGAAAGAAAAGAAATGATCATAAGGATCTTGATAACAATAGAAAAAGATTTTCAAAACACCAAACTATGAAAGATACAGAGAGGTTTCAAAAGGACCAAGAAATACCATTCACTCATAAAGCTTCTACTTTACAAATAAATAAGGGTAAACAAAAGATGGGTGAACATAGAGATCAAGAACCTAAACTTCAGAAGCCTTTGGTTGAACAAATATCTAAGTTAGAAATTGATTTGGAAAAATTGAGAATTGAAAAAGAAACCATGGAAAAAATGTTGGAAAAAGCACAAATGGAAGCTGCCACTATTGAAATGAAGAAAAAGATAGATTTTTTGCAATCTTCAAAATATTCTCATACTGGGCTAGAGAATATTACAGCTTTTAAAGGAAAAGCTACTACTTCCAAAGAGGATGATGGTTTTCAAAGGAGGCCACTGCATACTGAGAGGTACAAGAAATTTGATTTTGTTGGTATCCCTGGATACCCTAATGCTTTTCCTAAAGATGTGGGTGATATAGGAGAAAAGCTCCCAAAGTTTGCAGGTAATAACGTAATTTCTTGTGAGACACATTTGAGGAAATTCATTGATTTTGTTGATGACTTGAATATCACCCATGAGGATGTATTAATGAAGTTATTTGTTTAGTCCTTAGTTGAGGATGCAAGAGAATGGTTTAGAAGCTTTGCTAATGGCTCTATTATCTCTATGGATGAGTTGATTGAATTGTTTAAAGATTAGTATGGAGACAAAACAAATAAAGGATTTTTATTGAATGAGTTTAATAATATCAAGAAAAATTACAATGAAGAGGTTACTGAGTTTAACACAAGGTTTCAAAGAGCTATGCACAAACTATTCCAGAAGATAAATCTAGATGAAGAGGTATGTCTAGCAACTTATTTAAATGCTTTTGATTCCAAGATGGGATATGCTCTAAGAGATAAAAACCCCAGAACTCTTACTGATGCCTATAAAATAGTAGTAAATATTGAAATGAACAGAAGAGTATCTGGTAAGTTAAACATAAGGGATGATGCAAGGTTTAGTAAGAGCAACCTGAAAGAGCCAGAATATAAAGAATATAGGGCTCCTCAGAATAATAGACCTTTTTACAATACTACTTACAATCCTCAGAATAGAATGAAAAATCATCCGTATGGAACTCAGTTCAAAGATGGAAAGCCTATTGTTGCACCTAAAAAATAAAAAATAGACAATAAGACTC
Source organism: Thuja plicata (assembly GCA_018584345.1). Taxonomy (NCBI): domain Eukaryota; kingdom Viridiplantae; phylum Streptophyta; class Pinopsida; order Cupressales; family Cupressaceae; genus Thuja; species Thuja plicata. The sequence continues at coordinate 489,954 of MU223739.1, forward strand.
CATACCCCCTACATAGAAATTCTATCCATTTCTGCAATGAGGAGACTTGGTGTGAGGCTTGTGATGCCCCTCATAGCCCTGACTTTTGTGTTGTCTCCTTGGATTTAAGGGCAAGTGAGGAATAGGAAAAAGATGAGGAGGAACACTGTGATCATAGTATGACAAATACCTTTTCATGCCATGATGTTGATTCAAACAATGAGGAGGAAAATCATGATTCCTATGTCTCACAAAAGAGGATTGAAAATCATCACCAACATATCTTATCTGATAGTGAAACTGATGAAAATGATGACAGTATAAGATGTTATGCTCAAGATAGTCAGGATTTTCCACTCATAAGGAAAGCTTCAGATGAAGAGAAGGCTAGAATCACTGTAGAGTTAGTAAATAAAGCTAGAAGCAATTACCACTTAAGGAATAGGGTGGTAGGTGGTGCTGGTAGCCAACCTTCAGGTATCTTTATAAATGAAAATAAGGCAGACACTAAGTGTGTTCAGAAGAAAGAAGGACCTAGTGAAAGTGTAAATAAACACAAGGTCAAGATTATTACAAAAGCCATAGAGCCAAATGTTGTGCATGAGGAAGAGTTGAAAGGACAAGAAAAAATTGTTCCTTCCCAAAAGATAGAAAATAAAAGGCTAAAAGAGTTAGTTCAAAAGGAACACAATGAGGAAAATGATGTTATTATTGACAAATTAAAGTGTTTAGATATGAGATATACTCCAGTAGATATGGGTCAATGCCTGTCCCAGATGACAATTAAGGTTTTGTTTCTAGAAATGATGAGGATCAAAGAACATAAGGAAAAAGTAATGTAATTATTAAATAGTGTACCCACAATAAAGGTTCAGAGTCTAGTGGAGGTTTCTAAGAAGCCAACTACCAAGGGAAATGAAGTAGAGGTGTTGACATCTGAAAATCCTCAAATATTCTTAAATGCAACTTCTTCTCCAAAAGTTGTTGACCCATTTTTTCTCTCACTGATAATTAATGATAAAATGCTCAAGAATTGTATGATTGATTCAGGAGCCTCTCATACAGTTATTCCAGTTGAAATAATGAAGGCAATGGGGCTACAAGTTGATACACCTCATGGTAGATGTAGAGCTATGGATTCAAGAGAGGTCCCTGTAATTGGTACTATTGAGGCTATGCCTTATAAACTAGCAGTTTTCCTTGATGTAGTGATGACTATGAATGTTCTTGTGGTTGACATACCAACTCATTATGGCATGTTGTTATCAAGGAAATGGAGTGCTTCAATGGGTGGTAGTATACAAATTGATTTATCATATGCTACTTTCAACATTGCTGGAGAAAACGTTAATGTCTTGAGGGAGAGCCAAACTCCCCATATGATAGAAAAATATGAGGATACTAATGTAAACTATTGCATTGATGTAGACATGGAAAATTTCAGAATGTAAAAAGATGAACATAAAGATCAAGAAGCTGACCCTTTGAACAGAGAATTAATCTTGCAAGAAGATGGATTATGGAAAATGTACTTTGATGCTTCTTTCTCTAAAGAAGGATCACGGGCAGGAGTATTGTTGATATCTCCATCAAGTACAACTTTTAAGTACTAATTTCTGTTAGCCTTCCAATGTACAAACAATACTGCAGAGTATGAGGCTTTATTCTTAGGAATTGAAATTGCTATCAAACATGGTATAAAATGTTTAAAATTTTATGGTGATTCTGAGTTGGTGGTAGCACAAGTCAGATCTAAATATGTTGTAAAGATTGATAGATTGAAAATGTACAAACATGCTATTTGGGATCAACTTGAAATGTTTGATGCTTTTAATATAAATTGGTTAGAAAGGTCAAAAAATATTATGGCTAATTTTCTAGCAAATGTGGCTATGAAAAATGATGATTTGACCTTACATGGAGTATCAATACTTGAAGTCAAAGCAAGACCAGTTGTTTTGGAGGATCATTATGAGAACCAAAGTATTGATTGTGGTTCTTTATTGGAACATGATGATGGGAAAGATTATATCTTTGGACATGAAGTTGTCCAATTAAGTTCTAATTAGATTCATAGGGGTTTGGTTAAACTTGAGGCAATGTTTATAAGTCAGCAAAATGATACATCAAAGTTAAGCAATGCCAGTATTGAGGATCTAGAAGAAATAAACTTAGGATCTAAAAATAATCCTAAAATAGTTTATATTGGAAAGGGTTTGGATTCTCATGTAAGAATAAATCTGATCAAGCTACTGAGAAAATACAAACATGTCTTTGCTTGGTCATATGACGACTTGAAAGAATATAGAGAAGAACTTTTTCAGCATGAAATCCCTTTGAAGTTAGATGTGAAGCCATTCAGGCAGAAGCAGAGACCTATTAACCCCTTGTTGGCTTCCAAGATGCAGCAAGAATTGATGAAACTCAAGGATGCTGGGATAATCCAGCCCATTAGACATTCAATGTGGGTATCAAATCTAGTGCCAGTTAGAAAGAAAAATGGTGACATTAGACTATGTGTTGATTTCAGAAACCTCAATATTGCTTCATTGAAAGATAACTATTCACTGCCAAATATGGAAGCAATGTTGCATAAGGTGACTGGTTGCAAATTTTTGTCCATGATGGATGGTTTTTCAGGTTACAACCAGGTTTTAGTTAAATAAATAGAGTAGTATAAAACTGCATTTACTACTCCTTGGGGAACGTATGTGTATATCAGAATGCCTTTTGGGTTAATAAATGCAGGGGCAACTTTTCAGAGGGCCATGGATGTTTCTTTCAAGGAATTTATAGATCTATTCATGGTTATTTATCAAGATGAATTGAATACATATTTCAAAAGGGCTATTGATCACTGTGACCACTCGGGTAAGATTTTTAACAAAGCATTGGAATATAGTTTTTCATTGAATCCTAAGAAGTGTAACTTTGCAGTCAAAGAGGGGAAGTTGCTTGGACATATAGTGTCCAGAGAAGGGGTAAGGAGAGGCCCTGAGAGAGTGGAAGCATTTCAAAGAGTAATTGCTCCAAAGAATTTAAAAGGTGTGCAATCCTTTTTAGGAAAGATAAATTTTTTTAGAAGATTTATAGTCAATTTTGCAGAAATTGTTAAACCCATTGTAAAATTGCTAAAAAAAGATGCTAAGTTTGTTTGGAATGAAGAAGCTCAGCAAGAATTTGAAAGAATTAAAAAGGTAGTGCAAGAGGCTCCATTTTTGAAATCTCTAGATTACACTAAGCCTTTCTCTTTGTTTTCATTTGCTTCATTTCATACTATTGCCACCATATTGATTCAAAAGGATGAACAAGGGTTTGAACATCCCATAGCTTTTTATAGTAGATCCTTGCAGGCTGCAGAGCTTAACTATGAAATAATGAAAAAGCAGGCTTATGCATTGGTAAAGGCTGTAAAGTCTTTTAGGCCCTACTTGGTTTGTGCTAAGGTGTAGGCCTATGTTCCTCATTCAGCAGTAAAAGATATCCTTACACAGTCAGAGGTTACTGGTAAGAGATGTAAGTGGATTACAAGAATTCAAGGATTCAACCTTGAAATCAATATCACTAAACTAATAAGAGGACAGGGCCTGGAAAAAATTATGAAAAAAGAGAATCTAGATTCAGTACAACTGAACCAGATAGAAATACATGACCAAGCTATTACTAGTATAGAAAGGCAACCATATTATACTGATATTGTTTTCTTTCTCAAAAATGCTAAATTCCTTGATCATTTGTTTGAAAATCAAAAGAGGAGCCTGAAATTACAAACTCAAAGGTATATTCTAATCAAGGGAGATTTGTTTTGGAAAGATAAGAATGGTATACTATTGTTGTGCCTTGACAAATACCAAGCTGAGAAAGTTCTGACTAAGATGCATGAAGGGGAATGTGGAGGTCACTTTTTTGCTAAGACCACCTCCCATAAGATTTTGAGGGTAGGGTATTATTGGCCTACCTTGTTTAAAGATAAATATATTCATGTCATAAAATGTCAACCATGTCAGAGGTTTTCCAACAAATTGAAATTTTTAGGTGCTCTGTTGCTAAATCCAGTGAGCACTAAGGCTCCTTTTTCTATGTGGGGGATTGATTTTATTGGTGAATTTCAAGAGAAATCTAGTGCAGGGCATAGCTGGATATTGGTGGCCACTGATTACTTTACTAAATGGATTGAATCTATCCCTATCAGGAGAGACAAGAAAGGTGGTTACTGAGTTTCTCATGGATAACATTTTAACCAAGTTTGGTGTGCCTAGTAAGTTAGTAATGGATAATGCTATGAGTTTCAGATTAGAAAAAATGACAAGGTTTTGTGAAAGGTATGGCATTATAATATCATACTCATCCCCATATCACCCACAGGCTAATGGACAAGCTGAGTCTAGCAACAAAAGCATATTGAAGATAGTGAAGAGGACTCTAGAACAAAATAAGAAAACATGGCATACAAAGTTGAAATTATCTCTTTGGGCTGATAGGATAACACTCAAGAAGGCAACTGGTAAGTCCCCTTTCGAATTGGTATATGGTTTACAAGCAAGGTTTCCAATTAACAATCTACTACTTGTTTACCAATTCATACAAGAAGAACATATAGATGTCTCTGGCTAGATGCAAGATAGGATGATACAGTTGATAGAATTAGATGAAACAAGGAGAGATAGTCAGAGAAAGAACATAAGGTTACAACAAAAAATGAAGTATTTGTTTGACAAAAGGGATACTAACAGAAAGTTTCAGGCTGGTGACTTAGTTCTCCAATGGAATGCAAGGGTAGAGGATAGAGGTAAGCATAAAAAATTTGGGTCTTTATGGCTAGGACCTTATATTATTTTAGAATATTTCGAAAAAGACTCATATTTATTGAAAAATATGGAGGGACAAAGTTTTGAGTTGCCTGTGCATGGGCAATTTTTGAAGCCTTTCTTTAAGTAAAAATCAAAGTAGTGCACAAGTAAATATGTATCATATGTAGGTCTTTCCTTTCCCTGTTTGTAGGTTTTCTAAATATTTCCCTTTTTGTTTTTGGTGTTCTACTCCATTTTTTGTGGTGGTCTGCAACCAGAGATTCTGTGGTTATTTGTCATAAACCATGTTTAGCCAATCCTCATTAGAGCCACTGTTGGTTGTATTCCCAGTTTTAGCTTTTTTCCCTAATTTTGTGGTCTTTTCTCTCTGGTTTTGTGTTTAAAGTAGAGCTCTCTCAGTTCTTATGCCTTTTCCCTATCGAAGTTTTCAGGTTTTCAAGTCTGAATCTATGAGAATGTGCAAAAAACTTAAAACCCTAGGTCTTGTTTGGTGTTCCAAATTGAAAAGAAACCCTAAAGTCTTTTTCACTTATGTTTCACTGTTACCTTTTTGTTTCACTTAGGTCATGTGTTACATTCTGATCGCTTAGTCGCATAACTTGAATGGCATATTCCTTTTTTCTCCCAGCCTTAGCAATTAGCTTGTGTTGCGTAGTCTCATTTAACATTAGAATATTCCTTTGGCATTTCTAGACTTTGCGATTTAGTTTGTATCACGTAGTCGCGAGATTAGTGAACAGGTCAGCAGTATATGAAGGGACCCATAAATAGGTTGTGATGTCACAAGAAATTATCAGCAGTTAAGGGTTTGTCATAAGACATTATGATCTCTTTATGTCGCATAATCTCTAGATGGGTCTAAGGTTAAGTTGTGCAAATCTTTAGTCACATGGTCTCTAGAAAGGATGCCAGTAAAGTGAAAGTTTCTGAGACTTTGCGACTAACCATATGCGGTTTGGGATAAAGCACAGTCAGGTTGTCACCAAATTTAGGAGATGACTCAGCTTTCCATTATGTGATGAGACATCTGTCAGAAGGGTAAGTGGATTTCAAAGACTTATCGCATGATCGCCAAAAGGTAAAAACTTATTCAGCGACTATGAGACTAAATTAAGGGCTTCTGTTTGTTGCAAAGTCTTTGAAGATTGTAAGGGTATAATGGATCACTTGGCAATTGCACATGAGCCGTCAGATGAAGTGATTAAAAAATCCTACGGTGGTCACAAAGTCTGAGAATAAAAGAGTCCAAAAGGAAAATTCCTCGCGACTCAGTGGCTAAGGGTATGTCATGAAGTCATCAGATAAAGAAAAGGGCATAGTGTGTGTGTGTGTGTAAATGGGTACCTATTGAAAATAACACAAACACTCAATAGGTCATTGCATTAGTTCAAATGGTTAGTTAAAATGTTCAAAACCACTAATATCGACCTATTTCCTTCTAACTAGAAAGAGTTTAATTAGTAACATATCAGCCCTCAGAATATACTATAAATCAGTGACCAATACTATTCTAGCATGAAGGATTTGATTCAAGTTTAAGCTAAAAAATGTGAAAAAACATGTAATCTAGCTCTAAAAGATGAAATGAAAACAATGAACTAGCATAAGATAATAGATGAATTGTAAATCTAGGATAAATCTAGCAGCATAACAATATATTTTTGATCTAAGGTGAAGGCTTATTTGCTCTCAATACAGGCTTCTATTTATAGAAGAATGGGAGAGAGAGAGAGGGGGGGGACAAGGTTCATTTATGAATTAGGAGGCTCATAAATGAAGGTGTAAGAGCCATTAATGCCTAAGGCATTAATAAGGCATGGGAGAGACATAGGCTTAAGGTCTTCATATTAATGAAGGCATT
>MU223739.1:517206-527779 GCA_018584345.1 Thuja plicata
TTTATTTGATTTTAATTGTTTTCTTTCTCTTTAAAGCACAATTAATTCAAAGATTCTATTTCTGAATAGAGATAAGATTTTTGAGAGAATATCCAATTAATTAAATAAATATGACCTCATAAATAGGATTTTCTCAATTATCTGAATAATTAAATTCAATTATTGAAATGAGGATATTTATTTAATAATTAAATATTGTTCAATTCCTTTTTCAGGTGTCTTAGCTAAAAAGGGTGAATTTAATTTAATTAAAGTGCTAGGAATTTATAATTAAATTAATTCAATCATAAGGTTTGTTTAGCCAATAGATATTTAAGAATTAAACATAATGTATGATTAATACATATTTAGGATTTTCTGCATTTGACACTTAAGTTGAGTAGAGTTAGTAAAAACTTAGAATTGCCTAGTACAATAGGACTTTGATGATCTAGAAGAGTGACAAATGCAACAAAATTGGTTAGGGTTGCAAGATGCCAATTTTGGGGTGTTACAAACCAAAGTTACACTCCTTTTCAAAATTCGCTCAAGTATGAAAATGACACTTTAAAGGAGCAATAAATGAGTTTAGAGGCTCATTAATGATAGAAAATGACCCCTAACCCATAGGGCACTAATTTAGGTAGCTAAAATTGACCTCGGTTACCCCCTAGGAGCCCACAAGACCCTCTAAAACTAACCTTGAAGTTAACCTACAGATTTCTATGTCAAGAAGACTTTTTAGAAACTTCTAACCCTAGAGTAAGATTGGGTACTACTCCTAGGTAACCTTAGTTAACCTTATAACTAACCTTGGGTCCCCTTAACTAGCCTTGTCAACATTAAATTACAATAATTGCCAAATTTAACACATTAAATTAAAACAAATGACATGACTCAATCACATGAACATTTACTAATCTAATTATACACATGTAAACCATGTTTACAAAATAACCACATAAACAATGAGGTCCATGTCTCTTTATATAAAAAGGGCCTTGGAAAGCATGAAAATTTACATAGGTTCTGGTACTGGGTCCCCAGTTTAGATCCATGGTCAACTTTTCCTGCACACTCAATGCACACATCAGTAGATCCAAAACAACATGATATGAAATATAACACGACATCACTAATATACATGCATATAAACCACATTTGCATTAGAACTAAAATAACCTAGCATCAGTTTCCTAAACCAAATTCATCATATTACATTCATACATTTAAATCCATATAATACATCAACATAAGTTGAAACTAAATCATAACATAAATCATCTCAAAAGTACCTTGATTACAAAATCAGGTGCTGAATATATAACATAGGATTCCACCGATCCCAAAATATGTAAAAGTCTCTAATAGTCAAAGCATGTCAAAGCATAAACTACTAAAAGCATGAGTATCAAAATAGTAAAACTATGATAGTTGGATGTAGGTCTCACATCTACCCCCTCTAGGCATGAACTTCCACTTGGAGTTCATTGAAGAGGTGAGGGTACTGTGATCGCATCTATGCTGTTTCCTCCCAAGAGGCTATAACCTTGTCATAGCAATCCCAATGGACCCTAACCTGGTCCAGATCTTGGCCTCAAAGACCCAAAGTCCACTGAGCCAATATACAAATTGGTTCCAATGCCAGCTGTCTATCCAGCTCCATTTGCAAGGCATCACAATCTATCACATGAGACTCATCATATCTATACTTCCATAGAACTGAAACATGAAACACATCATGGATGCATGAAAGGCTAGGTGGAAACACTAAATGTTAAGCAAATGGTCCTATCCTCTCAAGGATCTAAAAAGGTCCAAAATAATAAGGTGCTAGCTTAGAGCCCTTTCCAAAATGGATTGGACTCTTATGCGGTCACACCCTCAAGAAGACTCTGTCTCCAACTAGATAGGCTCGATCAATCCTCTTTGTATCTGCATAATTTTTATACCTATCTTGAGCTTCCTCAAGTCACTGTCTAATCAAAGTCACCTACTACTCCATATCCTGGACTAGTTCAGGACCAATGGAAATTCTATCCTTGATCCTATCCCAACTGAGTGGGGTCCTACATGGTCTACCATAAAGAACTTGGTAGGGAGGCATACCTAAGGAAGTCTGGTGCCCTTTGTTATAGGAAAACTCCACTAAGTGTAGGTATTCTTCCCATTGGGTCTGATGGTCCATGACATATATGCGAAGCATGTCCTCTAACACTTGGTTGACCCTTTCGGTCTATCCATCTATCTCAGGATGATAAGTTGTACTGAAGTTGAGACTAGTACCCATAGCTTCCTGAAGTTATCTCCAAAAGGATAAGTGAAGAGAGAATCTCTATCTAAGATGATCTTATGAGGTACACCATGAAGTTTAACTATATCTCACAAGAACACTTGCACCAATGTTGGTGCAGTAAAGGTGGTTCACACAGGTGAAAAGTGACCCACCTTAGTCAACTTGTCGACTGTCACCATGATGGCATCATGATGACAAGAAGACAGAGGAAGACCTACTATGAAATCCATAGATATGGTGTCCCATTTCCACACTCATATCTCATGAGGTTGAAGGAGACCACTTGGATGATGGTGCTCCATCTTCACTTGTTGGCACTCTAGGAATCTAGCTACCATCTCTGTAATCTACAATCTCATACCAGGCCAATGATATAATTGCCTCAAGTTGGCATGCATCTTCTTCACTTTGGGGTGCATGGCATAAGGGGCTCTATGAGCCTCAAGCATAAAAAACTCATGCAATCCTCTAGAAGAAGGTATATAGATACATCCTCTATGACACAAAAGTCCATCAAACTCCAAGGTATACTCTCAAAGCTTCCCTTCAAGGGGTCTCTGAGATCGAATCAACTCACAAACCTCTGCATACATCTCATCCTCATGTAAGTGATGAAGAATGCGATCTCTTAAATCTGTGCCCATGGACATAGAAGAGAGCTCGTGGCATCTCCTACTCAAGGCATCTACAACCACGTTCTCCTTCCCCTTGATGTAATAGACATCAAAATCATATTCACATAAGAACTCCATCCATCTCCTTTGCCTAGCATTAAGGTTCAGCTGAGTGAAGATGTACTGAAGACTCTGATGGTCTGAATGAAGTTCAAACTAATGTCCTAAGAGAAAATGTCACCATCTAACTAAAACATGCACCACTACAATGAGCTCAAGGTCATGGGTAGGATAGTTGAGCTCATGAGTCTTTAGTTTCCTAGACTCATAGGCTATAGCTTGCCCACATTGCATAAGGACTTCTCCTAAACCATCCAAAGAAGAATCTATGCAAACCATAAAGTCTTCTGAAGGATCTAGTACAACTAGAATGGGTGCACTGGTAAGTGCTCTCTTGAGCTCCCAAAAAGCCCTATCACACTTCTCAAACCACTCAAACTTCTTTCCCTTTTACTGAAGAGAAGTAATGGGATGTGCTACCCAGGAGAAACCATTAACAAACTATCTATACTAACTGGCTAAACCCATGAAACTCCTAACCTCAGTCATAGTGGTAGGTGCTTGCCAATCCATAATGGCATCAATCTTTGATGGGTCTACTAAGATCCCATCTCTTGAAATAACATGGCCAAGATACTTGACCTCCGCTCTGAAGAAAGCACACTTCGACAAGCTACCATACAACTGATTGTCTCTAAGACACTGCAAAACTTGTCTCAAGTGTTCCTCATGCTCTTTCTCATCCTTGGAATATATCAGGATGTCATCAAGAAATACAACTACAAACTTGTCAAGGAAGGTACGAAAATACTTTGTTCATAAGACTCATGAACACAACCGGAGCATTTTTAAGACCGAATGGAACCATAGTGAATTCATAGTGGCCATATCTAGTGTGGAATGCAGTCTTGTGAATATCACTATCCACGATCCTCAACTAATGGTAACCCAATTTGAGGTCTATCTTTGAGAGAACTTGGGCACCCTGCAACTGATCAAACAAGTCATCAATCCTAGGAAGTGGATACCAAATCTTGATGGTAACTTTGTTCAACTGTCGATAATCCATGCACAACCTAAGCAATCCATCTTTCTTCTTTACAAAGATAACTGGTGCACCCCAAGGAGAAATACTAGGACGTATGTGTCCTTTCTCTAATAGTTGCTCAATCTATATCTTGAGCTCATTAAACTCATTAGTGGTCATCCGATAAGGTGCTCTGTAAACTAGCTCAGCTCCTAGTATGAGATCAATGTGAAATTCTACTGCCCTACAAGGAGGCATACTAGGTAGCTCTGACAGAAACACATTTGCAAAATTTTGAAGAATGGGGAAGTCATCAAGAGAAGTTTCCTTCTATGTCTCTCCTTCCCTATAGCTGATGGTGATGGCATACAACTAGCATCCCTTCCACATGCATCACTTAAGCTGCATGGCAAAAATCACACGGAGGGATATAGGCCTATGAACCCTAGTAATAACTATATCCATACCATCATCATCCAAACATTTGATCCTCTTCTTATGAAAATATAGCTTGGATCTATGGGCACTCAGCCAATCCATGGAAAGAACTAGGCTATAAGATCCAAGAGGAGTGAATCTAAGATCTACTATGGTGTTCATACCACCAATTTGGATTGGACAATCCTTAACCATCGAGGTCACAGAAACTCTATCTCCTGAAGCTAACTCTACTTCCCATCTAACATCTTGTCTAGTTGCCACTAGCCCACAATGCTCCACAACCGATGGAGAAACAAAGTATTCATTGGCTTTAGTATCAAATAGAATAGTAACATCACTACCTCTGATCTTACCCAAGGCCTCAATAATGGTAGCTTGGTGCTCTTCCTGACGGTTGTCCACTGCTGCAAAAACCATGTGGGACTTCCCCCTATCCCCAACTATCGGTTCTCAAACCGCTACACGCTGAATATCACCCTATGGGAACTCTCTATCTAAGAGCCCCATAGCACCACAAGTGTAACATGGCCCTTGTGACTGAACCTGAACACCAGGAGGCCTGGAATACTGAGATCCTGTGGTTCTAGATGAACTTCTATAGCCACCCCTAGAGGACTTCTGAGTCTGAGATGGAGGGGTGTATGGTGCCTGAGGTCTCTAGTCCTTCTTAGGAACCTGTGACTTCCACTATTTGGGCTTAGAGCCCTGCTGAACCTGTGATGGCCTCTGTCACTAGTTCTGCTGAGACTGATGTGGCTACTGCTACTACTGTGGGGCCCTGAATGTCCCTATAGAGTTCCTCTGATTCCCCTTCCAAGGGGTTTTTTATATCCAGAGGCCTGGGATGAGGTATTATGGTTCTACGACCTATCCCTATAATCCTGTGGGCCCAGAATATCTCTTTAGCTACTAAGGCCCTGTCCACTGTGAACCTTAAGTTCCTAGAAGGTACCATGCGTACCGTATCTAAAATCACAAGATTTAATCCCTTGATGAACCTGTTCACCTATAGTTCTCGTCTCCCATGTATTCAACATAGGGTAGGAGGTCGAGAAACTTGCCCTCATACTGGGCTACTATAAGATCCTATTACCGGAGGTCATGGAACTCATCAATATGGTGTTGTCTAAACTGCTTTGAAATATACTGCTCTCTAAAGAGTTTGAGGAAATCTTCATAAGTGAGGGTATTGATGTCTATGAGTCCCTTAGTCTCCTCATGCCTCCACCAAGTGGATGCCCTGTCTCTCAAAAAAATAATAGAGAACCATGCTTTAAGGTTGCTGCCATAATTTGGCAACCCAAAGCACCTTTTCAGGCTTAAAAGCCAAGCCTCAACTCTTGCCCCATCTGCTTCCCCTGTGAAGGAGGTGGTTTAAGCCTCATCAATACTATGATCTGATTCCTGATATTGGGGGTTTCTCTATCGAGTCTCTATCCACCTCCCCTAGGAATACCCCCTAGCACTACAATAGACTCCTCTTCCTAATCTGCCTGATTCCCTCCTGCTCTAGGAGGTGGGCTCCTACTTCTCTCTCTTTCCTGGTTAACTAGTGGTATGCAGTCTAAGATAAGCCTGGCCAAATTCAGAAAGGCCAACAAAAGTGCTACATTAGGATTAAGAGGGGGTTTAGGAGGTGGAATCTGATCCATGCTACAATCCTCTACCTTAGGTCGTACCTCTATGCATGTCGCAGGGACACGTCTCTGACCATGACCTTGCTGATGAGCCTGACGAGTGGTAGGTGGCATCCTACACATACAATACAAATTTAGTGACAACGTAGAAAGTTAGGTTCTCAATGTTGCTAAACCTGGCTCTGATACCAAAATGTCATGCCCAAAAGTTGGGCAAAAACACACAAATAAAAAATATTTAAAATGCACTAAAAGGAGAGGTTATGCTACTCCAAAGGTAGCACAAATGCAGGCAAAATGGTGCAGAGGAGAAATTGTAACTAGAAGGCCGTATGGGGTAGGATAGATCTTAGAACTAGCCTTAAAGGAATCCTAAACTAGATACCTTAATCAACACGCAAATCAAAGTAGTTGACTAATAGTCAACTAGAGTTGACCAAAAGTCAACTATACTCCAAAATATGTGAAAGGGAGTTACTAGGGCCTACTAATTCCTATGGAGGGCTTAGGCATGCAAACTGAGACAATTGACTAGAAAGTCAACTAGAGTTGACCAAAATGTCAACTATCTCTGAAAGTCATGAAAATTTAACTAGAGTTGACCAAAAAGTCAACTATCTCTGAAAGTCATGAAATTGAAACACTAGAGTCTAGAGGCTACTAGGGACACCTAGTTTGAATATCGAGTCAAACAGACAGGTTGAGTGCAGTTGATCAAAAGTCAATTGTGTGTGAAAATAGGTCAAGGGGATAAAATAATACCATTTGAAAGGATAATGATAGAATAAAAAAAATAATTTACTAAAGTCATTCTGTTTAACATTGTTTCCTTTTTCTAAATATTAATAAATAAGCTCCCCTCTGATCAAATCTAAAACTATCATTTTAAGAATTAAATAATTACTATCCCATACACTATACATAAAAATAATATCTACCTTGATGTAAATCAAATTTATAATATAACAAGATAATCTAATTTTAAACTCTTTACTCTGATTCTACCCAATTTTTAATCCCTACTAAAATAGATAATTCGAAAAGGTATGATACGTCCACTTAATAAATCCGATTAAAATAATATTAAAGTATTATTTAAAGCAAATTAATATCTATAACATTTTTAACTAATCATAAGAAACATCAATTCTATCTACAAATTTAATTAAATTAAATATGAGAAAAACAAAATTAGGCTAGCAAACCTAAAATCCAATAATCAAATCTAATAAACTCTTTTTAAAAAAAAAGATTAAACAATAAAATATAATAATAATAATAATAAAATAAACTAAAATTCCTACTCTAAAGATATCTAATTTTAACTACAAAAAATAAAACCTTACCTAAAACTAACTAATGCTAGAGCATAAAATTACATTCCTTCACAAGGCAAAATGAAATCTAAAAGACAAACCCTAATAACAACAACCAAAAAAATAACCAAGGCTAGAGTGAAATAGAGGGCGGCTAAAGCATGGAGGCGGCGGATAGAAATAGAGGGCAACGGGTCCTTGGTAGCTGCAGGGCGACGACGGAGTATAGAAGACGGAGGAGGGAGAGGATAGGGGTGGTGCGGTGGTGGCCACAAGCAGTGGCACCACCACCCATCAGGGATAGGGTGAGCAGGGGAGGGGCGACCATCGCTGGGTGATAGAGCCTCCCCACTGTGCTATGCACAGTGGATGGCCCGTGCACCGCATGGACCTCATTGAAATATATACTACACCGAGGTTTGGGGGGGCTCAGCCCTCCCCAATACCCTTTTTTTTTTTTTTAATAATCTGTCGCTAAACGTTTGCTGTATAATTTTTTTTGTAAAATTTTTAGTCTATAATATAGTAATAACAAAAGATACATTAAAACAAACATTAAGATATAGATACTTTTCTTTTATAATATACAATAAAAACATGACTGGTGAAAATGTATGTATTTTCCCAAATAGGGGCATGCTGCCTATATTTTTTTTCAATTTTTATTGCTTCATTAGAATCCATAATTTATTCTAAAGATATGCATGGAGGGAATTTTTAGTTGAAGCATATTTTATTTTTTTTTGTAAAAAATCAAAATATCCCTAAGTGTAGAAAATTTATAGCCTTTGAAGATTAGAATAACCATTTAGAATTAATAAGGTTTTCCCCTCTTTTTTTTAAAAAAAAGACTAAGTGCTTAAAGGGATATAATTTATCTCAAGACACTAAACAACAAATAGTTTAATCAATTGTTAGATCTTTTCAATATTAGAGAAACCTAAGATTGAAATTATTGTTGCTAACTAAACTTTCTTCATCACTCAAGAACATGATACTGAAAAATATATAATGAGAGTACTTTTAAAGAAAAAAAACATGTCTACTCTTAAAATTTCTCTTTGTAATGAAATCTTGTACACATACTAATCTTCATATTGATAAAATTGTATTTGGACAAAAAAAAAATGTTTTCACAAGGTTTCCCCCTTACATAGCATAAAATAATACGATTACAAGTTCCATGGAGTCTTTTCTCCACATAAGGTCACAATGGTGGTTACATACAAAATAGGTTACAAATGCAAATCCTTCAGTTAATCCCATCTCTCACATAATGGTAGAATGCAACTCTGAACTCCATCAAGAACCTATAAATGGTGAGGTTGACCATGGAGGCTCACCTCCCAACCTAGGCCTTTACAAGGCCACCCCCGAGCTTGGGGATCCAATCTAGAATGGTTAACAACCAGGAAAACACAACAAGTAGACAAACAAACTGAAATCTAATACTTCATGAAACTTCCCAACACAAGGATGAATAAAAGGACAGGTCTCCAAGAGACCTTCCTGAAACAGGGGTAGTGGTAGACCTCACTGTAGGAGAAAGCCAAGAATCAAAATGAACACACAAGCCTCACATGGACTTGAAGAGGACCATCTTCACAAGATGTAGTCCTAAAATAACTTCCTTATGCCTCCTAGGTGCCCTCAGGCCCTTCTTGGCATCATGGGTATCATTTTACCACATATTTTTCTCTCCACACATGAAAAAATCTACACTAATAGGAATCATTTCCATCTACCCCTTCAAGATTACTCTTCCCTCCCAAGGGTGAGTGTGCCTTGAAGACCCATTCAAAATCCAATCACAAAATAAAGACATTATAAAACAAAACATTAAATTTCAATTTTGAAAATAAAGCTTCAAAACACATAGGACTCCATAAATGGAATTCAAGCTCAAGAACACACATGAAAAAAAAAAAATTACTTTAAAGAGATCCAACCTTAATCCAAAGCTAAGTTGAGAAGAGAAATGGTGTTGAGTTATCCTTTCTAAACTCTTTCTCCAAAAGCTCCTTCAAATTGAATTTTGTCTCTAAGGGTTAAGAGTGGGTGAACACTCAACACATCCTAAAATATTTCTGAAATAGGAAAAATTACAACAGGAACAAGGCTTAACCCAAAGGTGAGGTAACTCTAACCTACCCTTAACTATCCACTTGCCTAAACTCTCCATGGGTGGAGTCAAATGAAACTTGGGTAGAAGAGAGAGTGAGGTTAACCAAAGTTACACTCCTCTTCAAAATTTTCTCAAGTCTGAAAATGACACTTTAAGGGAGCAATAAAAGATTTTAGAGGTTCATTAATGATATAAAGTGACTCCTAACCCATAGGGTACCAAGTTAGGTAACTAAAATTGACCCTGGTTACCGCCTGGGAGCCCAAAAAACCCTCCAAAGCTAACCCTAAAGTTAACCAAAACTAACCCTGAAGTTAACCTACAAATTTCTAAGTCAAGAAGGATTTCTAGAAACTTCTAACCCTAGGGTAAGCTTGGGTACTACTCCTAGGAAACCTTACTTAACCCTATAACTAACCCTGGGTGCCCTTTACTAGCCATGTCAACATTAAATTACAACAATTACCAAATTTGGAACATTATATTAAAACAAATGACATGGCTCAATCACATGAACATTTACTATTCTAATTACACACATAAAAACTATGTTTAAAAAATAACCACACAAACAACGAGGTCCATGTCTCTTTATATAAACAGGACCTTGGAAAGAATGAACATTTACATAGGTTCCAGTACTGGGTCCCCAGTTTAGATCCATGGTCAACTTTTCCTGCACACTTAATGCACACATAGGTAGATCCAAAACAACATGATATGAAACATAACACGACATCAATAATATACATGCATATAAACCATATTTGCATTAGAACTGAAATAATGTAATACCCACCTCTTATGTTGCTTTTCAGTTTGTGGATGCCAAACTCTTTTAGGCATTTTGGATGTATGTGTTGATTTTATCAGATGGTTTTGATGATATTATCTGTTACGTTTCAGTATGTTATTGATCCATTCTTAGTATTTTATATCATTGGTGTATATTATTAGTATTGATGAACATCAATACAACCAAGATCACCTGCATGCAAGACAGTTACAAAGAAGAAGAAGCAGACAGAAGAGAGAAGGATCCAGAAAGCTATGGCGGCCGATAGGCCAGAGACAGGAA
>MU223739.1:539152-554898 GCA_018584345.1 Thuja plicata
TTGGATGTTCCTTGTTGCAGTTTCATCTTCATAGTCTTTTGGAGACTTGTTCAGTTACTTGAGATGTATATTTATACCATATGTTTATATTGGTTATCATCCTTGGAGGATGCATTGTATTGTTTATTATGTATTATTACATACCCTGCGACATGTGCAGTGGATGTTGATTAGGTAGTATACCTTATGATATCAGTTGTATATGTAATCCTTATTATGAGATGTATGGAATTGGTTTCAGATTATGTAACCGTTATGTCAGTTCTTATATATGTATTCGTAGATTAGTTGTTTAAGTAATTCTACATCAAGGAACCCTCGAGGAATGTTAATCATGTATGAGTTGTATTTCATGTATGTCATGTACTTCATTGTGTTGCTTCCGCATTGCTATTAATATTGTTTGATAAACATTTAAAAAAAAATTATTCTGTGAACTTAGTGTCGTGTTTAGGTTAAGTTCTCTTGGGTTCCTTGGCAGGGCATTAAAAATAACCTAGCATCGATTTCCTAAAATAAATTCATCATATTACATTCATACATTTAAATCCATATAAGACATCAACATAAGCTGAAACAAAATCAAAACATAAAGCATCTCAAAAGTACCCTGATTACAAAATTAGGTGCTGAATATATAACATAGGATTCCACCAATCTCAGAATATGTAAAAGTCTCTAATAGTCAAAGTGTGTCAAATCATAAACTACTGAAAGCATGAGTATCAAAATAGTAAAAATATGACAGTCGAATGTAGGTCTCACACCCACAAAGAATGCTCCTCCTGTTGTGCTCTTTCTATCATCTATGTTTCCAGCCCAATCAGCATCTGTATAGACTTGAAGCTTAAATTTTCCTTCTCTTTTATATTGTAATACCCTCTTGGATGACTATACTAAATTATTTTATGTTTGGCATTTTGACATAAACTATATGATTTCAGTTGTTTACATTTTGGTAGATCTAGATGATATTATGCTTAGTTAGATGTTTTGATATATATGTGTTCATGATCAATGTCTTTATGAAAAATAATTATTATATGTAATAAATGGAATTCTAACCTTTCCCACTTATAAATGAGCTATTTTGACTAGCGTGCTTTCAAGAATCTTTTATGATGCATTAATTTTGGCATATATGTCAGATGTGTTTTCATGACTCAGGATGAAGTCGTAGTTACTCACTTAGCTGAGGTCCACACGATGTATCAATCCTGGTAATTTGTTTGAAATGTCTTATATATGTATATATATGTTTCTATGCACATGTATCTCTCCTTGGTGAGGCAGGATTGCAGGTACTGAGCATCATCTCCACCTAGCTCTACAAATCTGAGTGTGCTCTCTAAATCCTCGATCATTGTTGTGATGGAGATAACACCTGATTCCATAAGACTAAGCCTTACCTTGATCCCTATCCTAGGGTTGGGTCCTTTTGGGAATTGTCATTTATTATTATTTGATGTCTGTTTATTGACGTTGGGCATTTGGTCAATTGTGGACATTTGTTATTGAACTAGGTGAATATTATTCATGGTTGAATTGTGGTTAATAATTATCGGATGGCATGATGGATTTATTCATGCATGATTTTTATAATATGTGCTTGGTTATATATATATATATATATATATATATATATATATATACATAGGCATATGGGTGCACACATATGCATATGTCTATATATAAATATATTTATGTAATACTATAAATATGCCTATATTAATGTATTAATAAAGGAATCTGTGTATGTAATTATTCATTATATGTCTTTCTTATTTTAAGAAAAGAAATTAAGTGGCTTATGAAATTACACTACTCTATTAATAAGGAAAGCAATTAATCAAAGTAAATGTTGGAATAAATAATGAAGAGTTACCTTAAGCATGAAATAAAACATAAAGTAACTAGGGAGGTAATTTAACTAAAGTGTTCTCGGGAAACTACCTATGCATTAAATTTATCTAAAAGACTATTATGTTCAAAAATATTAACCAATAAATAGTTACGGATGGTTGCATCAGTTGAACTTCCCAACCAACCAATCCAGCAATGTATTTATATTAAGGGAATATAGTAAGTAGGAGTTAGGAAGAGGAGGGATGAAAATTATACTCAGAGAACTTTATACATATCTGGAAACTATTAGCAAGATAGAGGGAAACATTGGGAGAGCATCCGTTTGGTTAAAATGCTAAATAAGCATAGGATTGGGAGGATAGGATTGGATTATGTCAAATATCTCCATAGGACTTCAAGTAGGCTCTACCCAGAAAAGAGAATTCTGTCCATTTAATTACTATAAATGTTTATTGTCTTATGTGGTTGCATGAATAATGTAATTCCTTTGTGCGTATTTAAATGTTTATGCTTTCTCATATGAATGCAATAATGAAGTATGCTTGATAGTGAATTTGGTTTATGATTTGTTGTATATTGTACTTCTCTATGTATTTACTTCTCAGAATGTATTTGCTTTCTAATAGAAACTCATTCTGTAGATGATATGTAGATTATCTTGTCACTTAGAACTTTGTCTTGGGTGGTCACCTTTCTGCACCTTGCACATCTGGGCAGAAACTTAATAGATTTTCCATAAGGGTAGATGGGTTTGAGGGATGATTTAGAAGGAGAATTAAAGATTACCAAACGGGTATCTCTCAGATTCTGCCTTCTGGGTCTCCATCTTATTTAGTTTTACCCGGAAGGTGGAATCTGAAGGTTGCTCTCTGGAGGATGCATAGGTCTTGACCACCTGTGAAAAACTGGTTACCACCTACGTAGGATGCATGATCACCTACGTAGGAAGCATTACCTATGTAGGTTGTACCACCTGCATAGGTTAGGTCATCACCTATGTAGCTTAGAGCCCCACCTACGCAGCTTAGGGTTCCATCTACACAGGACTCTTCTAGTTGATGTTTTAGGGTTCCCAAAAGGTTTTAGGGTTTTGTTTTGACCCAGGGTTAGCTCTAGAGGTTGTCCATATTTTCAGAATACCCTATTTATGCATGTTTTTATGTTTTTTATCATTTATAAGCTTGTTATAAGATTTGGAACCCTGATTAGGGTTATGGTTGTTTCATGTACCCTAGGAACCTTGTGTGACCTTATTTATGTTCCATGTGGATGTTATGAACTCTTTTATACTCTTTATGCTTATCCTTATGTACTTTGATGAGTTTGATAGAGGAAGGAAACCTTGGAACACTGGGTGAGTGGCTCACAGTGTGGGGCTAGGGCTCTAAGTGGCTAGTACCAAGGTAACCCACTATGGAGTTGATTAATCCAGTGATAAAAATAATAATTTATAGGAAGGGAATTAAACATTAATAAGATAAGCCTCGACCATGCCGGTAGTGCTAGTAAAGGCTACGGATGGGAGTGGGAGAAGGTGATATTGTGGTAGCACAATCAGATAGTCTCATCCCTATTAGAGATGTTCAATTCTGCATGTGCCTACTTGGGGGTCAGGGCCCAGAGTGGCTGACTAGGGTAACCCAAGGGGTGAGGGCTATGCGATGACACTCACCTAGCATGTCTTAGATTTTCTACCGATGTGTCTTATGATTTGTATTCTTCTCATGTTTTCAATTATGTTTTGGGGAAATGCACTATCCTCTCCTTAGGAATGGCCTAGTTATCACCTTCTTGTGTGGATCATGGTGTTTATCTCCTAGCATAGGGGAGTGGATCCTTTTTGGGTATGCATGTGGTTGGGTAGTAAATATTTTATCGAGATATTGCTTGTAGAGTTGTGAATGGATCCTGCTTGTGCTTTCTCCAGAATTGTGTAAGATGAAGACTTTCTTGTTGTTCCACATTGTTGATCATGTAATGATATTTCATTAATGTAACCTCCCAAGAGGAGATGAATGTAAATCAATATTTGATATATTTCAGATTGATGTAATGGGATGGGTATTTTTAGGAAAATGGGAAAAGGGATCAACTATCTTTCAATGTAAAAGATGTATTTATTAAAGAAAAGAAGTGAATTTTGCTTATGGAAAATATGATAGAATTATGATGTTTCATGGTTATGAAAGAGAACAAGAGAATTGGCTATATTTATATTGAAAATGAAATGATGGTTTATTTCTAAATAGCATGCAATAGTTATTAGGAATGCTCTTTACTTTATGCACACTTCTTTTAAAAGTTTGAAAAGAAAATAATTATGATATGTTAGAAGTTAAATGATTTAGATGAATAGAAGTTATGTAATGAATATGTTAGAGATTATGTTATAATGAAAGTTATGGAATTTTATGTTATTTCTTTAATAATGAAAGTTATGGTTCAATCTTGTTCGTTGGGGAACCTAGGGAGAATCTGTAATAAAAATGTATAACATTAGAAATTAAAAAAATAATATATCCATATAGACTCTTAACTAAGTAACCTTTCTAGTTTCTTCCCGGTTCCCTGGCGGGGCATGACATCTCGGTATTAGAGCCCTAGGTTGCCACACTAGAACCCATGGTATATTGGCTCATTAATCTTAGACATTTGCACCCATCATTTAAACCATGAACCTAAGATAGGGACTGGAACCTTTAGACTTATCTCTTTCCTTGTGTTATCCAAGATGCCTCCAATTACTTGTGGTAGAAGGAATGCCCAAAACACTCCTCCGATATCCCACTAGGAAGGGTCTCAAGGGGAAGATCAGTTTGAGGAAGAAGAAAGTTGGGAACAATCTGATAGCCACATAGGGGATTTTCAGGGAGCTCAGATGTTGGATTTAATGCAATAGATACTGCAAAGACTTGATGCAGGCTAGGATAGGGGCCATCAAGACAAGTCTAATGTCTATCACCACCATGAGAGGGAAAGGGAAAGAAGCCCTAGGAGAAGGAATCTAGAAATAGAGTACGCTTTGCGAGCTTCTCACATGCGGGATCTCCTTAGAGAAAACCCACCTTTGTTTAGGGGAGCACAAATTGGTGCCACCGCTAAAACATGGCTTATTGATTTGGAAAGGTTATTTTCCATGCATCCATACCACAGTAACACCAAGGCTCAGTTTGCAGTTATTCACCTAAGGGACTTTTCCTCTTCTTGGTGGGAAATGGAGAAAGAAAAATTGCACATTGACATAGCTACCTTGTCTTGGGAACTATTCCTAGAACTCTTCAGAGCTCAATTTTTATCTGACCATTGGAGATGTGAGCAGGTAGAAGAATTTCACAATTTAAAATAGTTAACCATGTCAGTTGATGATTACAAAAGATGCATCTTTGAAATCAAAACTTATTTAGGTTATAAGGATGATGAAGCCATGCTTACTCAACACTTCCTTAAAGGGCTCAATAGTCAATATTCTGGTCAAGTGCGAGTATTCGAGCCTCAGTCTGTTAGTGAAGTAGTCATTAAAGCTTGTATTGTTGAGTAGAATGCAGCCTTAGCTTTGGGAGGGCAGATGTATAATTTAGGGGGTAATACCCCTCAATCTGGGTTAGGGTACAAAGGAAATCAGTTTCAAGGAACATCCAGCCCTAAGAACTATCCTTCCTCATCTAAGGGCAGCCAGAACCCACAGAAAAATAAATCCTCTTACAACAACAAAAATAGTGGGTCTTAGTCAGGAAACGGCCGCAACTGGTAGCATAACAAACACTACCCAAATTCTCAACCATCATAGAATACATAATAGAATAGAAGCTGAGGCATTTTTCAACAGTCAAATGCTCATGGGTTTGGGAAGAGTTTTTTTAGAAATATAGGGTGTTATTCTTGTGGACAACATGGCCATATTACAGTAAACTATCCTTAGAAATCAACATCGGCTTCTAGTTATAAGTAGGCCACCTCAGAAACAAGCATAGGGGATGCTGGTAGATCTCACAGGGTGTTTACTGTATTGGATCAAAAGCAAGCAGAACATCAGGGTTTGGTCATTCAAACTCTAGGTTTGTTACGGGGTATTTCTACCACTATTTTGTTTGATTTAGGAGCCACTGACTCTTTCATTTCACCTTCTCTAGTTAAGGAATGTGGGCTGACGGTAGTAAGGTAGGTAGATAAGTGGCAGGTCAAGCTATCCTTTGGGGCAAGGATAGCCTCTGACTCTTGTGTATGAAATTGTGAGTTAGCACTTGGACCTTTTCCACCCTTATAGACCTTCAAGTGATCCCCTTATGCTCATATGGAGTAGTCTTGGGGATGGACTGGCTAGAGGCTCACGAAGACATAATAGATTGTAAAGAGAAAAGCATCCAGTGTTCTGATGATGTAGGACAAAAGAGGAAGATCATTGGGGTTCAACAACCCATCTCCCTCTGCATGATATCCGTAATGCAACTTAAGAGGTGCATGCATAAAGGATGCCACTTGTTTGCAATTTCAGTTAATGACTTGGAAGAAGGGGAAGGTGTAAACATAACTCTTGATCACCCCTTGCTTCAAGAATTTTCAGATGTTTTTCCTAAGGAAATTCCTGGAATACCTCCTAAAAGGGGCATTGATTTCCGAATAGAGCTTGTGCTAGGAGCAGAATCAATCTCTAAAGCTCCATACCGCATGACCACGTAGGAACTTGGGGAACTCCAGTTGTAGATAGAAGAAATTTTGGGAAAGGTATTCATCAGACCCAGTGTATCCCCATGGGGTGCTCCAGTAATCTTCGTTAAGAAGAAAGATGAGACTCTCCAATTGTGCATTGATTACTGATAGCTTAATAAAGTCACCATTAACAATAGATATCCTTTGCTTCACATTGATGATCTATTTGGTCAAATGAAAGGGGAAAAAGTATTTTCAAAGATTGATCTAAAATTAGGCTATCACCAGCTGAGAATTCACTAGGCTGCTATTCACCGTACAACTTTTTGTACTTGGTATGGCCACTATGAGTTCACAATAGTACCATTTGGGCTAACTAATGCTCCCTCTATTTTTATGAGCTTGATGAACGGTGTGTTCAAAACCTATTTGGAAAAATTTGTGATAGTATTCTTGGATGACATCTTAGTATTCTCCAAAATAATGAAGGAACACGAAGATCACCTTCGCCAAGTGTTGCAATGCTTAAGAGAAAATCAACTTTATGCTAATCCAGATAAATGTGAGTTTTTCCAAACAAAGGTTAAATATCTGGATCATGTCATCTCAAGGAGTGGTATTGCAGTTGACCCTACAAAGATTTAGGCTATAGTAGAATGGCCAACTCTAAATAATGTCTCTGAGGTCCATAGCTTTATGGGGCTGGCAGGGTATTATCGACATTTTGTTAAGGGATTCTCTCAGATAGCTCACCCTATCACTTCCTTACAAAGAAAAGGAAATAAATCTATTTGGACAAAGAAGTGTGAGGATTCCTTCCAATTTCTAAAAGAGAAGTTGACCAGTCCGCCCATCATAACAGTTCTGGAACCCTCAGGAAATTTTGTGGTTTGTACCGATACTTCTCTAGAAGGAATTGGGGCAGTCCTTATGCAAGAAGGAAAAGTTATCTCTTATGAGTCTCAGAAGCTAAAGGTCCATGAGCTTAACTAACCCACACACAACTTGGAATTGGTAGTAGTTATTCATGCCTTAGTGAAATGGAGGCACTTCTTGTTAGGGCACAATTTTGAACTCCATACAGATCACCGCAGTCTTCAATATATTTTCACTCAACCTAACCTCAATGCTAGACAACACAGATGGATGGAATTATTGTGTGAATATTATTTTGAGGTTAAGTATATCCAAGGGAAAACTAATGTTGTGGCTGATGCCCTGAGATGGTGCAAGCATACCTTGATGACAATCTCCCTCAGCACGGATTTGGGAAACCGAATCCAACAAGCCCTCATTACAGACTCATGGTATAAGGAGATTAAGGAAGAACTAGAATTAGGAAGGGCCCTAGAGGGGTGCTTCACAGGGTATATTTCAGACCCCAATGGGCTTTTACAACATCAAGGTCAAATCTATGTGCCTTTATCAGGTGACCTTCACATAGTTATCTTAGCAGAAAGCCATAGAGTACCCTATTCAGCACATCCAAGAGTGAAGAAAATGTTTTTTGACTTACGTCAATTATACTATTGGTTAGGGATGAAGAGGGATGTAGCAGATTATGTAGCAAGATGTCTAGAATTTTAGAGAGTGAAGGCTGAGCATCAACATTTGACAGGCCTCCTGCAGTCCCATATTGTTCCAGAATGGAAATGGGATATTATCTCCATGGATTTCATTGTGGGACTTCCTATTACCCCATGAAGACATGATACCATCATGGTTATAGTTGACCGACTTACAAAGGTAGCCCATTTCACTCCCATGCAGTCCTCTTACATAGCAGTTGTAGTAGCTAGAGTATTTTTGAAGGACATAGTAAGACTTCATGGTATCCCTAGAAAGATTATTTCCTATCGAGATCCAATTTTCACATCAGCACTTTGGACTTCCCTACAACCGGCATTAGGAACTCAACTCAACTTTAGCTCAACCTATCACCCAAAGACAGATGGTCAAACTGAATAGGTTAATTAGTTTCTGGAAGATATGCTCAAGATGTATGTGATAGATAGGTAGACCCTTTGGGAAGATTACCTATACTTGGTGGAATTTTCTTATAATAATGGATTCCATAGCTCCATTGGTATGTCTCCATTTTAGGCCTTGTATGGTCATCCCTATCGCACCCCTTTGAGCTGGGATCAGTTGGAAGAAAGGGTACTCCTTGGACCAGAGATGTTGCAGGATATGGAAAAATAGGTGCAGTGGATTAGGGAACACATTATCATCGCATAGGACATGCACAAGAAATATGCTGATGCTCACAAATTAGATGTACATTTCTCTCAAGGAGATAGAGTGTTCCTTAGGGTGAGACCGCGAAAGAGTCCTATCCATTATGGAAAAGGCTCTAAGCTCACACCCTGATTTGTTGGTCCCTTTGAGATCCTTGAAAGGATAGGACTAGTTGCTTATAGACTTGCCTTGCCACCCAGCCTTGATCATATTCACGATGTATTTCATGTTTCTGTACATAGAAGATATATTCCTAATTTGACTCATGTCCTAGACTGGAATGCTTTACAGGTAGTAGACAGGTAGCTAGCTTTGGAACCAGTACCTATTCTATATCAATGGACTCTAACCCTCAGGGGTTGTACTATAGATCAGGCAAGGGTCCAATGGGATCCTAATGATGAGGCCACAACAACTTGGGAGGATGTTGCTAAACTTAGAGTTCACTATCCTTATCTATTTGTAGGCTTCCAGGAGTAAGCCTAATTCTAGGGGGGGAGGATGTAATACCCTCTCGGATGACTATACTATTATTTTATGTTTGGCATTTTGACATAAACTATATGATTTCAGTCGTTTACATTTTGGTAGATCTAGATGATATTATGCTCAGTTAGATGTTGTGATATATATGTGTTCATGATTAATCTCTTTATGAAAAATAATTATTATATGAAATAAATTGAATTATAACCTTTCCCACTTATAAATGTGCTATTTTGACTAATGTGCTTTGAAGAATCTTTTATGATGTATTAGTTTTGGCATATATGTCAGATGTGTTTTCATGACTCAGGATGAAGTCATAGTTACTCACTTAGCTGAAGTCCACACGATGTATCAATCTTGGTCATTTGTTTGCAATGTCTTATATATGTATATATATGTTTCTGTGCACATGTATCTCTCCTTGGTGATGCAGGATTGCAAGTACTAAGCATCATCTCCACCTGGCTCTACAGGTCTGAGCGTGCTCTCTAAATCCTTGATCATTGTTGTGACAGAGATAACACCTGATTTGACAAGACTAAGCCTTACCTTGATCCCTTTCCCCAAGTTGGGTCCTTTTGGGGATTGTCTTTTATTATGATTTGATGTTCGTTTATTGATGCTTGGCATTTGGTCAATTGTGGATATTTGTTATTGAACTAGGTGAATATTATTCGTGGTTGAATTGTGGTTAATAATTATTGGATGGTGTGATGGAGTTATTCATGCATGTTTTTTATAATATGTACTTGGTTATATATATACATCGGCATATGGGTGCACACATATGCATATTTCTATATATAAATATATTTATGTAATACTATAAATATGCCTATATTAATGTATTAATAAAGGGATGTGTGTATGTAATTATTCATTATATGTCTTTCTTGTTTTAAGAAAAGAAATTAAGTGGCTTATGAAATTACATTACTCTATTAATAAGGAAAGTAATTAATCAAAGTAAATGTTGGAATAAATAATGAAGAGTTACCTTAAGCATGAAATAAAACATAAAGTAACTAGGGAGGTAATTTAACTAAAGTGTTCTTGGGAAACTACCTATGCATTATATTTATCTAAAAGACTATTATGTTCAAAACTATTAACCAATAAATAGTTACGAATGGTTGCATCAGTTGAACTTCTTGAGAAACCAATCTAGCAATGTATTTATATTAAGGGAATATAGTAAGTAGGAGTTAGGAAGAGGAGGGAGGGAAATTATACTCAGAGAACTTTATACATATCTAGAAACTATTAGCAAGATAGACGGAAACATTGGGATAGCATCCAACTGGTTAAAAGGCTGAAGAAGCATAGGCTTGGGAGGATAGGATTTGATTATGTCAAAGGTCTTTGTAGGACTCTAGGTAGGCTCTACCCAGAAAAGAGAATCATATCTATTTAATTACTATAATCGTTTATTGTCTTTTGTGGTTATATAAATAATGTAATTCCTTTGTGTGTATTTAAATGTTTATGCTTTCTCATATGAATGCAATAAGGAAGTATGCTTGATAGTGAATTTGGTTTATGAGTTGTTGTATATTGTACTTCTCTGTGTATTTCCTTCTTAGAATGTATTTTCTTTCTGATAGAACCTCATTTTGTAGATGATATGTAGATTATCTTCTCACTTAGAACTTTATCTTGGGTGGTCACCTTTCTGCACCTTGCACGTCTGGGCAGAAAATTAATAGATTTTCCATAAGGGTAGATGGGTTTGAGGGATGATTTAGAAGGATAAGTGAGGATTACCAAATGGGTATCTCTCAGATTTTTCCTTCTGGGTCTCCATCTTATTCAGTTTTACCCGGAAGGTGGAATCTAAAGGTTGTTGTCCAGAGGATGCATAGGTCCTAACCACCTACGTAGAACTAGGTACCACCTGTGTAGGATGCGTGACCACCCACATAGGAAGCACCACCTACGTAGGTTGTACCACCTGCATAGGTTAGGTCACCTATGCAGCTTAGAGCCCCACCTGCGCAGCTTAGGGTTCCATCTGCATAGGACTCTTCCAATTGATGTTTTAGGGTTCCCAAAAGGGTTTAGGGTTTGGTTTTGACCTAGGGTTGGCTCTAGAGGTTGTCCATATTTGTAGAATACCCTATTTATGCATTTTGTTATATTTTTGATCATTTCTAAGCTTTTTAAAGATTTGGAACCCTGATTAGGGTTAGGGTTGTTTCATGTACCCTATGAACCTTGTGTGACCTTCTTTATGTTCCATGTGGATGTTATGAACTCTTGTATACTCTTTCTTCTTATCCTTATGTACTTTGATGAGTTTGATAGAGGAAGGAAACCTAGGAACACTAGGTGAGTAGCTCACAGTGTGGGGCTGGGGCCCTAAGTGGCTAGTACCAGGGTAACCCACTGTGGAGTTGATTAATCTAGTGATAACAATAATAATTTATGGGAAGGAATTAAACATTAATAAGATAAGCCTCGCCCATGCCGGTAGTGCTAGTAAAGGCTACAAATGGGAATGGAAGAAGTTGCTATTGCGGTGGCACAATCAAATAGTCTCATCCCTATGAGAGATGTTTGGTTCCGCATGTGCCTACTTGGGGGTTGGGGCCCAGAGTGGCTGACCAGGGTAACCTAAGGGGTGAGGGCTATGTCGATGACACTCACCTAGCGTGTCTTAGAGTTTCTACCGATGTGTCTTATGTTTTGTATTCTTCTCATGTTTTCAATTATGTTTTGGGGAAATGCACTACCCTCTTCTTAGGAATGGCCCAGTTATCACCTTCTTGTGTGGATCATGGTGTTTAACTCCTAGCACGAGGGAGTGGATCCTTTTTGGGTATCCAAATTTTTTTGTGGTAAATATTTTATCGAGGTATTTCTTGTAGAGTTGTGAATGGATCCTACTTGTTCTTTCTTCAGAATTGCGAAAGATGAAGACTTTCTTGCTATTCTGCATTGTTGATCATGTAATGATATTTCATTAATGTAACCTCCCAAGAGGAGATGAATGTAAATCAATATTTGATATATTTTAGATTGATGTAATGGGATGGGTAGTTTTAGGAAAATGGGAAAAGGAATGAACTATCTTTCAATTTAAAAGATGTATTTATTAAAGAAAAGAAGTGAACTTTGCTTATGGAAAATATGATAGAATTATGATGTTTCATGGTTATGAAAGAGAACATAGAATTGGTTATATTGATATTGAAAATGCAATGATGGTTTATTTCTAAATAGCATGCAATAGTTATTAGGAAAGCTCTTTACTTTATGCACACTTCTTAAAAAAATTTGAAAAGAAAAGAATCATGATATGTTTGAAGTTAAATGATTTAGATGAACAAAAGTTATGTTACGAATATGTTAGAGACTATGTTATAATGAATGTTATGGAATTTTATGTTCTTTCTATAATAATGAAAGTTATGGTTCAATCTTGTTCATTGGGGAACCTAGGGAGAATCTGTAATCAAAATGTATAACATTAGAACTTAAAAAAATAATAATATATGCATATAGACTCTTAACTGAGTAACCTTTCTATTTTCTTCCTGCTTCCCTAGCGGGGCATGACATATATCACAGACCATAGTCTTTGGTATTCTTTAGATATCTCATAATTCTTTTGACAACAGTGTTGGCCCACTTATGGTCCCCCATTTTTAGTTTTTAAAAAAAGCCAAGTCCATCTCATGGTCAAATCAGAATTTGCACTCTTTGCTCATAATATCATGTGAGGATGGTATTTTATAAAAATTTCAGCTAGTTCAGAATCTGGTTCAAAAATTTTATATTCTAGTTTGAAAGAGCAGGTTCAAATTCTAGTTCAAATGTGCAGGTTCAAACTCTGGTTCAAAAGGTGCAGCTTCAAGTTTAAATAATTTTGAAATTTTGATTTGAACTTAAAAGTTCAAAGTTCAAGGTTCAAATCAGGCATAGAAGAAAAGAGACAAAGTGATGAATGAAGGAAATATAGATTTCATCATTTGAACTTTCTATTTGAACTCCAAATTTCAAATTGCAAAAGTTCAAATTAAAGTTCAAAATGACAGTCCATTCTGTGCACGCATCTGATAGTCTGAAATTAAAATTAAAAAAAGGTTGTAGATTTTGAAATCTGAGGATGAGCCACGTATTATTTTGGTCAAAAGTATTCCCAGATTTAATCTTATGGCTATGAGAACTCATATGATATATTATTTTAATACTTTCTCAGAATTGAGAAGCTTGTGACCATGAATTTGCAGAGTTTATATTTTTTAGCAGAAAATCAGTTTCAGTGCGGGGGGCATAAATTTTTATTGAACTGTTGGATTTTTCCAAGTTTTGGATATGTGATGGAGAGGAAAATGGAGTTAGATATGACCCAAGTGATTTTCAAAATTTGATCAGCTAAAAAAGTTATGATTGACTGATTACAGGTCTATTAAAGTGACCAATAACTTCTTATTTTAAATAATTTTAAACATTGGTTAAAATGTCTCATTTTTGTAATGAGTAGATCCGATAGATGTTTTAAATTGTAATGGAATATGATTATATTTTAGTTATTATAAAGATAAGAAGAAGTTGAGGGATTTTCAAGAATCAGTTATGTAACCAAAAAAGTTACAGGAAAGAGGATTTTCCAGAATTCTCTATAAAAGAGAAGGCTTTTCAAATAAAAGGGGTTGGTTCTTCTTCTTCTTCTTCTTCTTCTTCTCCTAGTAGTGTGTTGGCTGCAAGAAAGGGAGATCATTTTTTGTATTTGTAACAGAGGAATGGATAGAGTTTACTTTTGTTTTTCAAAGCTTGATTGTGGTGCAGGGATACGATAATCTTACGATCATTTGTATTATGTATTTGAAAATAAAAAGGAAATTATATATTAGATCTAAAGGTTTACATGTATATTTTTTGATTGGAATTAATCTGTAGGTTATTTTAGTCATTTGTAAGTGTATTTTTGCTCCATATTGTCAAGTGTATGCATGCCATAAAATATGAAGGTTTTGTGCATTCATATGAGAAAAATAAAATGATAATCCCCTTCTCCTTTCTCGGTAGTGGGAAGATTAAATAGATCGTCTATGTGCAATTTATTAGTTTCTTTCTCATGTATTTTAATCTAGAATCACATTCATGCCATGTTGATGGATGAGTGTCAGCTTGCCCTTGTGTCTTCTGGTTAAAGACATAACCAGCAATTTATTTGTTATCATGGGGTTGAGATATGCAACAAATAAATTGCTATTATTTGGTTAAAGACATGGACTGAAAGGACATGGAGAATCAAACATGTCTCTGAGAAACTCAGAGGAAAGTTATCAACCCCATGATAACTTATCCAATCGTTGGTGGCATTTGTTCTTTTTGTTGGGCATTCCGAGTCTTTATTTATATTTATTTCAAAGGACAAATCTATTCACTAACACATTTTTGGTGACTCTGCTGGGGATTTTGGAATCAAAGATCAGTGCATTTTGTTTTCCTCAAATTTTTAAAATATCTCTATGTAAAGAGATTGGAAACTCTGTGTAAGGTATCATGCTCAGTCCAAGAGCTATGAGAAAAGGGAAAAGACCAGACCCTACCATCCTTGAGATTATTGAAATGGATGATAAAGTGTTGCATGGATTTTGGGATCACCAAAAAGAGAGTATCTCAGAGGCTGTAAGAATGAGGAAAAGTACAGAAGATGACCATGCATCTATGCTGATATGGAGGAGTATTTGTGCAAGATTTCACAAGCTAAAAGAGTTGGAAGAAAGATTGCATCAGATGAAAGCTCACAAGAAAATAATATTTCAGCTTAAAGAAGAATTCAGAGTTGATGAAGATGAAGTTATAACTGCTCCGGAATATTTTCAATCACAAAATTTTTCAGTTTTTAGTGAACAAGAAATCAAGCAAAGAAAACATTCCAAGGGAAAACCTATAGCTGAAGAGTTGAATGGTGAAAGTGACCAGATGCTGCAATATCTTTGGAATGCCTTCAAAGGAAGAATTTGTGAAGCTAAAAAGAACAAGTTAAATCCCACTGAAGATCATAGATCTTCTCTACTACTAAAATATGTGCATCAAAGGTATTACAACCTCAAAAAATTTGATCGAAATGTTTTGGCTGCAACAAAGACACCAAAGGGAAAAATAGAGAGTGAAAGACCAATTTCTTATGTTTCTCTATTCTTGGGGAACAAGATTCCACACCTAAGATGGTGAAACCACCAAAATTTAATCATCACTCAAGGAAGATATCACATCACGCAGAAGAGGAGAAATCAAGATCTTTTTCACCATGCATGAAGGATGAGCTAGAAGAAGAAATACATGTACAAAGAATATTTTTGGTTGCTGCAGGTAAAGATAAAGATGAACAAGAAAATGATAGAAAAGTTGTGAGCCTGGATGTGTCGGAAACAATTGTTTAATTGTGTGTTGTCCTTGATGTTACACAAATGTCATATCAGTCATCAGACAGAGTCTACCGAGTTCAGAATGTCATATCAGTCATTAGACAGAGTCTACCGAGCTAAGAATGT
>MU223739.1:561489-572079 GCA_018584345.1 Thuja plicata
TCCCAAATTGGGTTTCCACGTTATATCTGGTGTTACTTGTGTCACTTGTGTTCATGTTATTTGTTTTATGCATATCAATAACTATGAATGTTTAATGAACAATGAAAGGTTAATTTACCGAGTAACAATAATATATATTGAAGACATCTAAGGGACATGTGGATTTATTTTTGTGGTAACTGATTCACCCCTCCCCTCTTAGTTACTCCATCCATATTTCCAATAGGATGATCAAATTTATTAGAACCTTTTTCTTCACCAAAAATGGAAATTTTCAGATTTGAAATTAATGAAAATCAGCTTGTTTTAGACGATCTTGAAGATGAAAATTTTCAGCCAGAATATGCAACTTTCCATTTTTCAGAAGAAAATGATGATAGACAAGGTGAAGTATGGCAGCCACAAGAATTCATTAACGAGTTGGATAAAATTTATCCTCATCAAGAGGAAATAATAAATCAGTTCTTTTCATTGGTGCAAGAAGAACCTCATTTAAAAATTCCAGGTATTGATTAATCTCATATCTTGGTCTATGATAAAGAATTTTTAGATTCAGGTGTAGTTAAGAGAGATGAAAGGTTTATAGACAGAATTGATCCCATACTTGATGAAACCTCTCTTTATTTCAAGATTGATTTAACTACTAAAAATTCTCTCAAGAATGATGGTCTTAATGTTAGTGACTATGAGGATGATGCAACCCTTTCTCTAGAAGTTTCTAGGCATTATTTTTTTCAGCAAGAAGTAGAAAATTGGTTGAGTGACACTATGCTGGGACCTCAAGAAGATTCAAAATTTTTTGATGATAAATGGTTATTTGGATGTGAATATACCTACATAGTTTTTTTGCATTCAATAAATCATAGATATGGCTTTGAAGGAGTTGTCAGATGGTAGATATTTCAGATCACATCACATGGCCACAATCCATTATTCTGGAAAGGTACTTTTTTCTCACAGTCGGTTAATGGGTTCGCATAATTAGTCTTGTACATATTCTTGTAGGGTCTTGTGACCATGTACATATTTAGTCAGTTTTTTTGTGTTGTTAGTTTCGATGTTGTGGTGTGAGTTTCTTTCTTGTTGAGTTGGTTTTTGGCCTGCTAATTGCTCTGCTCCACTCCACCCATCTCCAAGAAGCTCCCTATCTTTTCTTTGCTCTATTACCCAATGGATGCTAGTCAATGGTATTTCCTAGAGACATGTTGGATTCTCCATGTCCTTTCAGTCCATGTCCCCAAACAGAGCCAGTTGTTGGCCCACTTATGATCCCCCATTTTAATTTTTTTTTAAAAAGCCAAGTCCATCTCATGGTCAAATCAGAATTTGCACTCTTTTCTCATAATATCATGTGAGGACGGTATTTTATAAAAATATCATCTATTTCATAATTTTTTTCAAAAATTTTATATTTTGTTTCGAAAGATCGGGTTCAAATTCTAGTTCAAAAGTGCAGGTTCAAACTCTGGTTCAAAAGGTGAAGCTTCAAGTTCAAATAATTTTGAACTTTTGATTTGAACTTAAAAGTTCAAAGTTCAAGGTTCAAATTGGGCATATACAAACAAATAAAAAGTGATGAATGAAGGAAAGACAAATTTTTTCATTTGAACTCTCTATTTGAACTCTGAAGTACAAAATGACAGTCCATTCTGTGCACACATCCGACAGTCCAAAATTAAAATTAAAGAAAGGTTGTAGTTTTTTAAATCTGAGGATGAACCACCTATTATTTTGGTTGAAAGTATTCCCAGATTTAATCTTATGGATATGAGAGATCATATGATATATTATTTTAATACTTTCTTATAATTGAGAATCTTGTGACCATGAATTTGCAGAGTTTATGTTTTTGGCAGAAAACCAGTCTCAGTGCGGGGGGCATAACTTTTTATTGAACTTTTGGATTTGGCCAGGTTTTGGATATGTTGTAGAGAGGAAAATGGTGCCAGATATGACTGAAGTAATTTTCAAAATTCAATCATATAAAAAAACTTATGATTGACTGATTACAAGTCTATTAAAGTGACCAACAACTTCTTATTTTAACTAATTCTAAACATTAGTTAAAATGTCTCATTTTTGTAATGAGTAGACCCGATAGATGTTTTAAATTGTAATGGAATATGATTATATTGTAGTTATTATAAAGATAAGAAGAAGTTGAGGGATTTTCAAGAATCATTTATGTAACTGAAAAAGTTACGGGAAAGAGGATTTTCCAGAATTCTCTATAAAAGAGAAGGGTTTTCAAAGAAAAGGGGTTGGTTCTTCTTCTTCTTTCAGAAGTTTGTTGGCTACAGGAAAGGGAGATCATTTTCTATATTTGTAACAAAGGAATGGGGAGAGTTTTTTTTTTTTTTTTCAAATCTTGATTGCGGTGCATGGATATGATGATCTTACGGTCATTTGTATTATGTATTTGAAAATAAAAAGGAATTTATATATCATATCTGAAGGTTTGCATGTATATTTTTCTGATTGGAATTAATCTGTAGGTTATTTCAATCATTTTTAAGTGTAGTTTTGCTCCATATTGTCAAGTGTATGCATGCCATAAAATCTAAAGTTTTTGTGCATTCATATAAGAAAAATAAAATGATAATCTCCTTCTTGTTTCTCTGTAGTGGGAAGATTAAATAGATTGTCTATGTGCAATTTATTGGTTTCTTTATCATGTATTTTAATCTAGAATCACATTCATGCCATGTTGATGGATGAGTGTCAGCTTTCCTTTGTGTCTTTTGGTTAAAGACATAACCAACAATTTATTTGTTGCATATCTCTCAAGAGGGAGCTGTACCTCTCAATTCAGAGGAATGTTATCAACCCCATGATAACTTCTCCAACTGTTGGTGGCATTTGTTCTTTCTGCTGGGAATTCTAAGTTTTTATTTATATTTATTTTAAAGGAAAAATATGTTCACTAACAAGCAGTCATGTGTGATTCCTTGGGATTAGTAGAGAATCTTGCAACTATTCCAAATACATGTGCTATATCTGGTCTAGTATGTACAACATACATGAGTTTGCCAAT
Organism: Thuja plicata; assembly: GCA_018584345.1. Lineage (NCBI taxonomy): Eukaryota > Viridiplantae > Streptophyta > Pinopsida > Cupressales > Cupressaceae > Thuja > Thuja plicata. The sequence goes on from MU223739.1 coordinate 564,524, forward strand.
CATAGATCTATATAGGGTCTGATTTACCTTAGTTGACTTTTCTTCCTTTGTCAGTTTGCATCCGGTTTCCATAATTTTTCCAACTGGCTTGGAGTCCTCCATTTTGAATATCTTTGGAAATTCCTTGACTAATTTGGATTGTGCGATGTATATGTCAGCATCCTGTTGAAGAATTTGTAAATCAAGAAAAAATCTGATTTCCCCAAACATTGATATCTCAAACCATTTTCTCATTTCATTAGCAAATGATTTGCATAACATATCATTACCTCAAAATATGATATCATCAACAAATATCTCAACAATCAAAATGTTATCATTAATATCTTCTTTTAAATATAGATTATTGCTATCACTTGTTCTTACAAATCTAATACTTATGATATATGAGTGAAGTCTTTCATACCATTCTGTCAATGCTTGTTTCAATCCATACAAGGATTTTTGTATTCTACAAACCATGTTCCTCTTGTCAGGATCAACAAATCCTTCTGGTTGTTCAACGTATACCTCTTCCTCTACTATTTCATTTAGGAATGCTAACTTGACATCTATTTGGTATACCTTGAATCATTTGAATGCAGCATAAGCAAGTATAATTTTTACTCCTTCTAGTCTATAAATGAGTGCAAATGTTTCTCCATAGTCAATACCTTCTTCTTGTGCATACCCTTTGCATGCTAAACTTTCTTTGTTCCTTGTGACTTCTCGATTCTCATTCAGCTTATTTCTGAATATCCATTTGGTACCAATGAAATTATTGTCATTTGGTCTAGGTAAAAATGTCCAATTCTATTATTCTCAATATTCTCTATCTCTTCATTCATAGCACTGACCCATTCCTGATTCTCAAGTGCAGTATTGACAGATTTAGGCTCAAAATCAGAAATTAAACATCTAGTATTCAGTGACTTACTTCTTGTTCTCATTATAGCCTTTTTGTCTCCTATGATCTGGTTCTATGGATGGTGCCTTTTGACATACTTGGAAAGTACTGGTTCATCTCTTTGTTCATCATTCTGATCATCATGTTGACCTTCATTTTGATCTCTATCGCTTGGTGCATCATTTTGAGCAATTTCCTTATTTTTAGTGTCTGTAGCCTAATGCTCAGGTGCATTGTTCTGTCACTCGGTAACAATACACTATTTCTCAAGAAGAGTGTTAGGTTCTTCATTATAGACAAACCTACTGTAGTCTTCTGGTTCCTTTCTACTTTCCTCATCATTTTTCTCAGCAAATTCATCCACTTTGACATTTGTACTTTCAGTGTTTTTGTTAGAGGATTTTTTAAGACATCTATAAGCCTTGCTTTTGGTAGAATAACCTAGAAATATTCCTTTTTCACTTTTGGAGTCGGAATTTTCATTTCTATCATCTTTCAAAATATAACATTGACTTCTAAAAATTTAGAAGTAACTTACATTGGGTGTGTATCCATACCATAGCTAATAATGTGTCTTATTGGTGTCTTTCTTCAATTGAACTTTGTTCAATGTGTAGACAATAGTACTGACAACTTATCTCTAGAATGTTTGATGGCTTTCTCAATCATCAGTGTTCTGGCACAACCAAAAATTGATTTGTTCCTTCTCTCAGCAATATCATTTTGTTGCGGTGTTCTCAGTGTAGAAACCTATCTTTTAATTCCATGCTCATTACAAAAGTTAGTGAATTCATCATAAATAAATTCTTCTCCTCTATCTAACCTTAGACATTTTAGTTCCTTTCTACTTTGTTTTTCCACTATAGATTTATACCATTTAAACATCTTGAATGCTTCTGATTTCTCTTTTAAGAACATAACAATCATCATTCTAGAATAATCATCAACAAAGAGAATTAAGTATATATCACCATAGTAGCTTTTTGTTCTCATTGGTCCACATAAGTTAGTATGGACCAGCTCTAGAATAACATTAGATGTGTAGTTTTTTCTCTTGAAACTAGACTTTGTCATTTTACCTTTTTAACAATTCCTACACATGACATGGTCAAGTTTTGACATTCTCAGTAGGCCTCTTACTTTCCTTTTATTGCTTATCCTAACCATGTTGTCAAAATTCACATGACATAACCTTTTATGACACAACCATATGTCTTCATTTCTAGGAAATAAATAAGTGATATTAATATCATCTAGATAGAAGAGGTTGAATTTTTTTTGTTCACCAATTCTGATCAACCTTCCTAATTCATTAAAGATCTTTGCCTTTTTATTCTCAAATGCAACTCGGTGTCCTATTTTATTCAGATATGAAACACTCAATAGATTATAGTTAAGTCCTTTCACCCAATATGCATTTTCACATTTGATCAGATTATTCAACATTATGGTTCCTTTACCTTTCAACTAGACAAGGTAAGTCATTACCCATTCTTACTGATCCACCATTATAATATTCAAAAGTTTCAAACTTTTCCTTATCTCTAGTCATGTGGTGAGTACATCCACTATCAATAATCCATACATCATTTTTACTAACCTTAGATATGAGTGCAGTTTAAACATACCTTTCTTCTTTGTCTAAATCATCCTTCATAGCAACAAATACCACCTCAATATCCTCATCAGATTTAGTGTCATTATTTCCAGCATTGTTCGCAGCCAGGTAACAATCTTTCTTTCCTTTGTCCTGTAGTCTCAGTTGTCTATTCTGTCATATTTTCGATTGCTTCTGTAATCTCTATCATCACCTCTGTCAAACTTATTTTCATATTTTCTATCATTACTTCTATCATCTTTTCTTTTGTTAGGACACCTAGCAGCAAAGTGTCCAATTTCTTTATAATTAAAACATACCAACGGTAATTTACCTTTGTATCTACCTTTGCCTCTCTACAATATTCTAGCCATTAGTGATTCAATCTCATCAAGTTCTTGATCATCACTATCACTTTCACTATCATTTCTCATAGTGTGTTTATGACTTGATTTACTTATTTTTAAAGAAGATTGAATGCAAACTCAATAGTTGGTAATACACTCTTGTCAAAGTTATTCATCTCAAATGAAATAAGTCTAGCAATCAAACTATCTAGAGTAACATTGTTATTTTCTACTACTCTCATTTCTTGTATAGTAGATACTCTAATAGCATAAACATGTAGTAAGGTTCTTAGGATTTTACTTAGCACTGTTTCTTCTTCAATTACACCTCCTACTCCTTAGATAACATTAACAACCTCTTTGATTCTACAGTTGTACTGAGTGATGTTTTCTCCTTTTTTCATTCTTAGGTCATCAAACCTTCCTCTTAAGCTTTCAGCCTTAGCTCTTAGCACATTATTATCTCCTCCATGTACTAGCTTCAATTTGTCCCACATTTTCTTTGCAATGGTGCATGATTTGACATCTTCAAATTCAACATCAGGGAGTGAGGAAGCAAGTTCTATCATCATAGAATTATGTTCATGCTTTTCTCTCAATTGATCAACTTTTGGAGGTCCAGTAGGTAAAATAAATTTAGTATCCAAGTAATGTGTGACATCATTTCCAATACTTGATAGGTGGAGTCTTATCCTACTTTTCCATGATGCAAAGTTGTCCTTGTTGAACTTAGGCACATCCCTTTTGCTCATCTTGTGATCTTTAGCCCGAGTCTTAAAAATTTCTTCCAAGCAGACAAGATTTGATACCAATTGTTAGAATAACTGAGAGGAAGGGGGTGAATAAGTGGCCTCAACAATATATCCAATAATCAACCAAAAATTTATACCACAAATATTAAACCTCTAGTTATCTTCAGTCCTATAAGATGTATGTCTTGTGTGAATCTAACATGTATATATTGCTTGGTGAATATACCATTTATCTTTTTCCTTAAGTTTTGCCAAATAATAGTCTATCTTTTCTTAACCTTTACCAAAACACAGTAAATAACTTAGTGTTTACTGGTCAATCCTATTTTATTAATATGTAAAGAAAAACATTAAAGCAATGAACCATATACACATTTGACACATATATTTTTAACGTGGAAACCCTGTTAGGGGAAAAACCACTAGGGACTGGTAACCCAAAATTTTTACTCTTCTAAAGTGAGCTCGGTGAAGAGCCAACCCTATTAAAGGTTAAAAACACATTGTTAAGTGCAACCTTGTTAGAGGATTTAAAACTAATAGTTTATCACTTGACTTAGCATTCATTATGTTGTCAACATTAAAACATTTTGATACTCCTTGGGATGTATCTCAATATATAAAGGATGGTTAAATCCTACTCTATTAAGAGATTTTTTGAATCAATGGTTAAATTGAAACAATATATGATCTGTTCATAAATACAAATTAATCTTGCAGATGTTTAGATCTATTGTAAACTCATAATACCTCTTCTAATCAATGTTCTCTTCAATTCCTTTGCTCCACTTCTTTCTACTTTGTGAATGTTGTTTCTTTGTTTCTCGGTGTCTGAAAATTTCTTAGCTCTATTATTTAGCTTGTATAATTAGATCCATATGAAGACTTCTTATCTTCACCATAATTCTCTTCAAAATTCATCTCTTTGATAATGAATTACTCATCTCTTTATATAGACATGATTTCATCATTTCTTGTCCTTCTTGTTTTCTTCGTTGATCACTTCTTGATTCGTAAAGCTCACCATGGTTGCTTTAGTTTTATTTTGTAAATATCTCCTTATTTTCTAGAATAAAACATGCTATAAATCTGCTTCTTATCTTTAGATTTTATCTGATTGACGAAAACAAAGTAATCAAACATATAACTCTAAATATAGCTCCTACCAGCTAAGTTGTTTTTTCATTTCCTAACTTCAGTTCCCACCAGTAAACACTTCAGTTGTGCTCAGTGACTACTGTAGATAGCTCATGAATCAACTTTAGTTCTATTTAGTGACAACTGCAGTTAGCTTGGTACTCGTTTCTTGGGTAACACTTGCTTAGGCAACATTGTCCATTAGGGTATACTGTCACTCGGTGTACATGATTACCGACGATAAAATTTTTATCTCTTCAGATATTTAAGTGTTGTTACAATATGTGTATGAGAAATCATACCATATCAAGTTGACATCAATGACAATACAATACATTAACTAATTTAATGTCTTGCATTCCCTTTCTACATCTCGGTGATCATAAACTTTGTCATCTTAAAACATTCAATCAGTTATAGTTCATAATCTTTTTCTTAACACTTCACAGTTTTAGGAAACACCTAAAGTGTGACCACATGTTGCATCAATCTATCAGATATTCTATGTAAACAATTTGATGCAACCACTCTATTATAATCTTAGTTAGCCTTAGATAGGGGAATCACCCCTAATTTTCCTCTTAGATACTCATGAGAATCCTTAGGCAAAGCCTTAGTAAATATATCTTCCAATTGTGACTTTGTATTAACATATTCAAGTCTTACTTCTTTGTCTTGTACCAACTCTCTCAAGTAATGATACTTGATAGCAATATGCTTGGTATTTGTATGCATCGCAAAGTTCTTTGAAATATTAATAGTACTAGTTTTCTAATAAAAAAAACATCTGGTTTAGTGATCTCTTCCTTCATACCTTTCAAAAATTGCTTGATCCACACTATGTTTGAACAATTCACTACTGCTATGACATATTCAACCTCTACTATAGATTGAGAAATACAGTTATTTTTCTTGCTTGTCCAAGAGACTAATCTATTTCCTAAAAAGAATGAACCTCCACTTGTGCTCTTTCTATCATCAACATTACCTACCCAATCTACATCTGTGTAAAATTTCAATTCAAACTTCTCATTCTTCTTGTAATATAATCCATAGTCCTCTATTCCCTTCAAATATCTTAGAATCCTTTTCACTACCATCAAGTGACTATATTTTGCATTTGCAAAAAATATTGCAACAATCCCAACTGCTAATGCAATATATGGTCTACTATGGACAACATATTGTAGTTTTCCAATCATTTATCTATACAAAGTTTGATTCACTTCAGCTGTCTCATCAAATAAATCTAGATAGAAAAAATTACCTCTTGTTTGTTCTCCACTTCCAATCAGTTCACCAGTAGCATCAAAGATCTTAGCTTTTCTGTGATGGAACTCAACTTAGTATCCATAAGTATTCAACTAAGAAACACTCAAAAAATTACAGTTTAGTCCTTCAACCCAATAGGCATTGTCACATATGATCTCATCAGTTAGTTTTATTGATACCTTTCCTTTCACATGACATGGTTTATCATTACCAAAATTAACACTACCACCTTTGCAATAGTTTAAGGTTTCAAATTTACTTTTATCACCATTCATGTGATGTGTAGAAACCACTATCAATTAACCATCTATGACCTTTACTCATATATGAAATAAGTGCAGTTTTCTCATCTTCATCAGAATCATCTTTCATAGAAACATAAAGAATTTCTATACCACTGTCACTAGATTTATCAGATTCACTATAAATTTATTCTTTAAAAATGAAGTAGTATTTCTTACCTTTGTCCTTATAGTCCTTATACCTTCTAAAATCTTTGTCATCCCTTTTGTCTTGGTACTTGATTCCTCTTCTCTCATCCTTGTTATTCCTGCCAGGACATCTTGCAGCAATATGGCCAACTTTGTTACATAAAAAATAGATTATAGGAAGTTTACCTTTGAAATTTCCTTCTCCTCTCCATATTATTCTAGCCATAAGTGCTTCAAGTTCATCAAGATCTTCATCAAAAGTGTCACTATTTCTATTCACGTGTCTTTCTTTTCCTTTCTTTTATTTATGAAGAGTCAATTGTGATTGAATGCAGAATCAACATGGTTAGGAGTGAAATTATCAAAATTTGACATTTCAAAAGTAGTAAGTCTACCAACTAGACCTTCCAGAGTTAAGTTGTTACCAGGAGTAAATCTTAGTTCTTTTACAGCTGATACTCTAATAGCATATATAGCATTTACAACCTCCTTAACTCGACTACTGTAATGACCCTGCTCAAGTCTGACCTCAAAATGCTGATTGAAAACTCAAGGAATTTCGTTAAACAATTCATATGCAAACTTCTGACTTGTTGGTCTGAGTTATCAGACTGATTTTATGCTTGATAAATGTTGAAAGGAGACTTCAAATGATTACAATTCAACACTTTAATGTCTAAACTATCATCTAGATGCATATACAACCTCCTTTTTATCATTTACAATGCACTTCAATGATTTCTGTATGTAAATTATTCATCTTCAGCCACTCAACATTATGTCAAACAATCGGCATACAATGGGTATATGAATGTTATAATATTTTAGTTTGCAAGGTTTTCCCTTTGACTGAAAGTGGGTGATGCAAATGTTTAATAATGAATGCCAAATGATCTAACAATGAGCTGAGAATGAAATGCACTTTCCTTCACATGCGTTCCTAATGAATTAATGCATTCCTATAGCCAAGAACATTTTTACAAACACTTGGCATGCAACCCAATACTTTAATCAAAATGAACATTATGCCAGGCAATAGACATGCAACTTATCTCCCCATTTATTGACTAACAATTTGCATCCAATAGTGACATAGATTAGCCAAGACTCTTGGCTTTGCAATGATATCTCATA
>MU223739.1:616229-666478 GCA_018584345.1 Thuja plicata
CATAGGTCCACATAAATCAGTATGGACTAATTCTAGAATATCATCAGATGTGTGGGTTTTTCTTTTGAAACTAGACTTTGTCATTTTACCTTTTTGACAATTCTTGCACATGATGTTGTTTGGCTTTCTCATCATCGGTAAGCCTCTTACACTTCTTTTCCTTCTTATCTTCATCATGTTGTCAAAGTTCACATGACACAATCTTTTGTGCCATAGCCATATGTCTTCATTTCTAGTCATCAAGCAAGTGGGGTTAGTATCACCTAGATAGAACAAATTACCTTTGGTCTGTTCACCGGTACCAATCAGTGCTCCTGATTCATTGAAGATCTTTGCCTTCTTGTTCTCAAATGCTACTTTATGACCTGAATTATTTAGCTGAGAAACACTCAACATATTATAATTCAATCCTTTTATCCAATAAGCATTTTCACATTTAATCAGGTTATTCATCATTACTATTCCTTTACCTTCGATTTGACAAGGAGAATCATTTCACATTCTTACTGTACCACCTTTATAGTATTCAAACGTTTCAAACTTTTCTTTGTCACCTGTCATATGGTGAGTGTAGCCACTATCTATAATCCAGATATCATTTTTACTGATCTTAGATATGAGTACAATTTCTTAATACCTTTCATCTTCATCTGAATCATCCTTCACAGCTACAAACACTATCTCAATATCATCATCTGGTTCAGTGTCAATATCTTCATCCTTGCAAGTAGCTAGATAGCTAGCCTTCTTTTCTTTGTCCTTGTAATCTTGGGTATCACTTCTTTCTAATCGTCGATAACCTCTATAATCTTTATTATCACCTTTGTCAGATTTCTTCTCAAAAGATCTGTTATCACTTCTGTCATCTTTTCTTTTGGGACATCATCTAGCAACAAATTTTCTAATCTCTTTACAATTAAAACATACAAGTGGTAACTTACCTTTGTATTTACCTTTTCCTCTTAGCATTCTTCTTGCCATGAGTGCTTCAATTTCATCTAGATCTTCTTCTTCACTTTCACTTTCACTGTCTCTTCTAGATGAATGTCTCTGACTAGATTTTCTTATTCTCATAGAAGACTTGAATGCAGACTCTAAGCTTGGTAAGACACTATTATCAAAGTTGTTCATCTCAAATGAAATTAGTCTACCAATCAGGCTATCAAGAGTGACTGTATTATTCGCTACTGCTCTCATTTCTTGAATGGTAGAGACTCTAATAGCATATATGGGCAATAAGGTTCTTAGGATTTTACTTACCACTGTCTCCTCTTCAAGTGTACCTCCAACACCTTGTATAGCAATTACTACCTCCTTTATTCTTGTGCTATACTGTGTGATGTTTTCTCCTTCTTTCATTTTGAGATCATCAAACTTTCCTCTGAGGCTTTCTGCCTTGGCTCTCAAAACATTTGCGTCACCTCTATGTACAAGTTTCAACTGGTCCCACATTGTTTTTGCATTTTTGCAATCTTTGATATCCTCAAATTTAGCATCAGAGAGTGAGGCTGAAAGTTCTATAACCATGCAGTTATGTTCATGCTTTACTCTTAATTGATCCACTGTCAATGGTCCTATAGGCAACACATATTAAGTTTCTAAGTATTGAGTAATATCATTGCCAATACCTGATAGGTGAAGCTTTATCCTACTTTTCCATCAAAAAAAGTTGTCCTTGCTCAACTTGGGCACATCTCATCTATTCATCTTTTGATCTCTCACTTAGGTCTTGAAACCTTCCTTCTAAGCACACAAACTCTGATACCAATTGTTAGTAATAACTAAGAGGTGGGGGGGGGGTGAATCAGTGGCCTCAAATTTACATCCAATTTAATCCACTAATCAATACTTCTCAAATTATTAAGTCCCAACAAGATGTATGCCATTGAAATATTTGAAACAAATAATTGTTTGTCGGTTTACCTTGTCTATCCTTATTCTCCTTGATAACCGATAAGTAGTAAACAGTATTTACTGATACTCAATAAATATGTAGAGCATACCAGTCAATCCATAAATGCATATGTAGGATGTAAAATAGTAAAGTAATAAATCATAAACATATAACACAAGGATTTTAACGTGGAAACCCTGTTAAGGGAAAAACCACTGGGACCGGTACCCCAAATTTTCAAGAAGAAATTAGTCTCTTAAGCCCCAAGACTATCCACCAATGCTATCAATTAGCCCTTAAATTGGAAGAGAAGCTCAAAAAGAAATAGGAATCAAACAGTAGAGGTAGAGGAAGAGACAATAGGGGTCATAAAGGAGGATATGGAGGAATAAATCCTGAAGCTAAGAATCAAAGTGAGAATAAACTCATCGAGAATCAGGGTGAATCTAGTAACACTAGAGGTGGTTACAATAGAGGAAGAGGCCCAAATAATATTTCAAGAGGAAGGACTGATGGCCAAGGAAGGGGATCTTATTTCTCTTCTATGAAGTGCTACAATTGTCAGCAACTTGGGCACCCTGCATATCGGTTTCCTGCAAAGAGCTCTACTGCCCAAGGAGGAGAGAAAAGAGCTAACTATGTGCAAGAAGAGTCTTCTAGCAGCAAGACTACAAATGTCCCCATATGATCAGAGATGGGAGAGCATTTGATGGTTCAGAGAACACTCCTAAAAGAGCCCATCAAAGAAGAGCCAAGCCAAAGAAGATCTTTGTTCTGAGTCAATTTCAAAATACTCGGTAAGGTCTGTAAAGTTATCATAGATTTAGGATCTACTGATAATATCGTTTCTTTAGAAGCTATTGAGAAGTTAAAATTGACAAGAATTCCTCACACTAATCCTTATAAAGTTACTTGGTTGAATAGAGATCAACATGTAATAGTCAATGAACAAACTTGGATAGAATTGTCCATAGGGAGATATAAGGATAGAATTTTGTGTGATATCCTACCCATGGATGCGTGTCATCTACTATTAGGTAGACCTTGGCAGTATGATTGATGTGCAGTCCACAATGGAGTAGATAATTCCTATTCATTCAAGAAGGATGGAATGAATTTCAGAGTATAGTCAATCTTGGAAGAAGGGAAAGAAATAAAAAGAGGTCTCAACCTACTGGTGGTTGGTGAGAAAGAATTCCTAAAAACATTGGAAGGAGATGGAGTAGGCTTTGCTTTGGTTCTAAAACCAAAAAGTGAGAAGAGGAATGAAAGAGAAGAGTTGCCTTTAGAAATCCAAAGGTTGTTAACTCAATATTAGGCTATAGTTAGTGATGGTCAACCAACTACCCTACCACTTGATAGATCCATTAGTCATCAAATTGACTTCATTCCAGGAGCCTCACTTCCAAATAAAGCTACTTATAAGATGACTCCGCAACAAAATGTAGAGATTTCTAACCAAATCTAGGAACTAATTGACCAAGGGTTGATTAGAGAAAGCATAAGTCCTTGTGTTGTTCCCACAGTCTTAGCCCCAAATAAAGATGGTACTTGGAGGTTGTGTACTGATTCCACAGCCATAAATAGGATAACTATCCGGTTTAGGTTTCCAATACCTAGGATAGAAGATTTGATGGATTGTCTTGGTGGAGCTAGATATTACTCCAAGATAAATCTTAAGAGTGGATACCATCAGATAAGAATTAAAGGGGGAGATGAGTGGAAGACTACTTTTAAGACTACTGAAGGATTGTATGAATGGCTAGTTATGCCTTTTGGGTTTTAAAACACCCCAAGCACATTTATGAGATTGATGAATGAGGTTTTGAAGGAATTCATTGGAAAATGGGTTGTAGTGTACTTAGATGACATCCTAGTGTTCAAAAAGACCAAAGAGGATCATCTTAGACATTTTCAATTGGTAATGCAAAGATTGCATGAAGAAAAGTTGACAATCAACTTGGAAAAGAGTGAGTTCATGAAGAAAGAATTGGTATATCTTAGTTTTTTTTTTTTTAATCTCAGAAGGTAGCTTGAAGATGGATGTAAGAAAGGTGGAAGTAATTTTGAATTGGCCTACACCAAAATCAGCTATGGAGGTAAGAATCTTCCATGGCTTGGCACAATTTTACCAAAAATTCAAAAAATAGTTCAGTGAGATTAGTGCACCTATTTTAGATACCATCAAAGGAGGTATGAAAGCCAAGTTCCAATGGAATGAGTAGGCTAATGAAGGATTTGAGCATTTAAAGAAGAGAATTGTGACTCAACCAATTTTGACACTTCCTAGTTTTGACAAATTGTTTACTGTGGAATGTGACGCTAGTAATATTGCTATCGGTGCAGTATTGAGTCAAGAGAGAAAGCCAATAGCTTTTGATACTGAGAAACTCAGTGATGCAAAGAAGAAGTATTCCTCATATGATTTTGAATTATATGCATTAGTGAAAGCACTAAGTAAATGGAGACATTATCTACTTCCTAAATAATTTGTTGTCTTTACCGACAATCAGGCTTTGAGTTTTCTGATTTCACAAGATAAACTAAGTCATAAGCAGATGAAATGGGTGGAATACATCCAAGCCTTTAACTTCATGATAAAGCATAAGAAGGGAGTGTAGAATAAAGTGGTAGATGCATTGAGTAGAAGGTTACTCACAGTGCAAGAAGTTCAGCTAAGAAGCATTGGTATTAAAAGCTTCAAAGATCTATATCCAACAGATGAAGATTTTGTAGCAGCATACAAGGTATGTCAAGAGTATCAAAATCATTTTCATAGTGAATATTCAGAGTATACTCTTCAAGAAGATCTTCTATTTAAGGGAGGAAAACTTTGTGTACCAAGAGGTTCCATGCGAGAGAATCTAGAACAGGAAAAGCATAATGGTTCCTTAAGTGGACATTTTGGGTTGAATAAGACCTTAGAATTGGTCAAGAGGTATTACTATTGGCCAAGAATGAATCGGGACATCCAGAAGTACATAGAGACTTGTTTGATTTGTTAGAAGGCAAAAGGGACTTCATCTAATGCAAGATTGCATTAGCCCCTTCCTATCCCAAATAGACCATGGGAATGCCTTAGTATGGATTTTGTTGTCGGGTTACCAAAGACCAAGCAAGGAATGGACAACATCTTTGTAATTGTTGACAGGTTCAGCAAGATGGCTCATTTTATACCATGAAAAATCACACATGATGCTTGTTACATAGCCAATTTGTTCTTTAGAGAAGTAGTTCGGATACATGGATTACCTTTGAGTATTGTATCTGATAGAGACTCCAAGTTTATGAGTCATTTTTGGAAAAATTTGTGGCAGAAACTTGGTACAAATCTTTCTTTTAGCTCAGCCTACCATCCACAAACTGATGGTTAGACTGAAGTGGTGAATTGAAGCTTAGGTAATATTTTGAGATGCCTTACCAAGGAGTATGAACAATCATGGGCTTAGTTACTTGCTCAAGCAGAATTTGCCTACAGTGATATGGTTAATAGGTCCACGAGAAAGAGCCCTTTTGAAATTGTGTATGGGATTCATCCCAGGGGTATCTATGAATTAAGGGATCTTGGTGGAAATATAGAGAGGAGTGGGTATGCTAAATATTTTTCTTAATCCATGAAGGAGGTCCATGACTCAGTTAAAGTAGCATTGATAGAGAGTACTACTCATATTAAGCAAAAGGTAGATTTAAGGAAAAGAGATGTTCAATTTTAGGTTGGAGCTTTGGTCATGGTGCACCTTAATAAGGAAAGGTTGTAGAAAGGAGTTACAAGTAAACTTTAAATGAGGAAGATAGGCCCTTGTGCAATATTGGAAAAATATGAGTCTAATGCTTATAAAGTTGATCTTCCTACAGACATAGGATTATCTCCTATTTTCAATGTGGAAGACTTGGTATCCTATAAGGGTCCAATTCTTGAAGGAGATTCTGATCTCATAGGAGATACTGAGAATCAAAAAGTGCTTAAACTTCCTATTACACCACAACTGAAGGCAGACACGATTCTGAATTCAAGAGTTGCCAAGAAGACTAGACAATGGACCTATATGGAACATCTTGTCAAATAGAAAGGCAAAGCTAATTTAGAGGCTACAAGGGTACAAGAAACCAATTTTAAGAAGTTAGGCATCAATCCTGACTTACTCCAATCACTTGGAAGTTGATTTCTTTTTGTTTGGGGAGTATGGTGCAGGAGCACCTAAGGGTAGGAACATTTATAAGTGAGAAGTCAGGCTACTATCCATCAGTGTTGCTTGTTGGCAATGCTCGATGGTTCTTATTCATCAGCAATGCTTGTATGTTTCTATCTGTCAGTTCCTATTTATCAGCGATGCTTGTTGGTAGTGTTCGTCAGTGATGCTTATTGGTTTATGTCCATTGGTTTCTATTCGTCATCGGTGCTTGTTGGTTTTTGTTCATCAACGATGATTGTTGGTTTGTGTTCGTCAGTGATGCTTGTCGGTGATGTCAGTTAGTGTCTCTATTTGTTGTTGGGGTTGGAAACTGATGATATTTCTGTTGTTCAGAAAAGTCAACACTGGCACTCAATAATGTCGGTTAACGACCCAGGAAATGCAGGATGTGACGTTCATGACTAGCTGCATCACTTGCAATGACTCTCTAGGTGTCATTTTTTCTTAAAAAGATTAGGGACACCTATTCCTATTCTAGAAGGGTCATTTATTTCTTAGTTTGGCTGCCTTTGCAGGGTGGTTGAAGTTTTCCATGAGTATCATATATTTTAGGTGATATTTCAATGAATGTATATATAGCTGAAAAGCTTTTGTAACAAAAAAAGATAGATGGATATAGGTAGATTAGAGAAGGAGATAGAAATAGATCATATCATCCTATAATAGATTAGTTCTTATGAATAGGAAAGAACATATTTAATGGACTCCATGTGCATTTTGTGTTTTTGTGTTCCTCAGGTAAAAATCACTGGTTTAGTTTGGGGAATGAACCTATCCTAATGGGTTCTACAACATGAAATAGTAGCTTTATGGTGTAAGTCTAGTCTAGGGTACTTGAGGTGAAGATCTTAGTGACTTCCTCAAGCTAGGGTAAGATAATACCCTAGAAGGTCTGTGCAAGAGACCTTAGAGCATAGTTAAGTTGACTATCGGTAACAACTAGACTTGGGCATTACATCAACTCTACTATTTTCCATTCAAATGAGACATTAGGTATATGCTCTCAACTTTTTGAAGTTGATAAAAAAGACAAAAGTGTCAAGTTTGGGTGGTATAAAGAAAGGGAGGATTAATTGAACCACACACTTCATTTTTAAGAACCTCCTTGTCAAGAGGTTGAAAATGAATAATTTTTCTTGAGGTGTTTGGAACAAAGAAAGACAACAGGGATATGCTCTTCACTCTTTGAGTGAATTAGATTCCCAAACTTGTTGGACTTAGTTCAATTCTTAGTTTCCATATACATGCTAGCTAAATAGAGCTCTAAAGGGCATGCCTCCCGAGAATTGCCTTATGAGGATGGTGAGAGGGAATGACCCAAAGTGGGAGATATTCACTTTTACCACAATATCATTCAACCCACTATATATAAATGCACTTTACCTTAATTGGAAAGTGAATAAACCTTGTGCAAGCCATCCTCACTTCCTCTAGTAGTCCTTCAGGATTGCACAAAATTGTACTTTTGTGCGTGTGGGAAGCCCGCAAGGGGGTAAAGGATCTTGGCAAGATTTAGAATGAAAGGGATTGAAAACCTTGATAAAATAGAAAACCTACCTTTGTAGAGCCATTTGTTAAAAGCCAAATTTGATTCACTCTAAGGTAGACTGTTTGGAAGAAATTCTTATGCAAACCTATAAAACCATCTAAGAACATACACTTTTAGTGTGGTTTTAGGGATATGGTACAAATTTGATGTGTGTGTGTTGAGCTTGTACTCTGTTTTCACACAAGATTCTTTTTTTGACAAATCTAATCAAAGCCCTTAAATTTTTAAATCCTAAAAACAATTAAAAAATGATAAATTCAACTTTGATCAGTAAAGTGCCATGTACCAACACTTCAGATCCATGTACAAACAAAATCGAGCAGCTTAAAAATCTTAAAATTCCACTTGAAAACATTCAACAGCCGTGTAAACCACTTGAAAGTGCCACATATTAACATTTTAAAACTGCCTATCAATAGGCAAATGCCGCCTGCTAACTGTAGAGTGCGGCATAGAGGAATTCTAGTAACCGCTTACCAACATTTAAAGGCTGCCTACACACAGGCAAGTGTCACCCAGAAACAAAGAAGGGAAAATAGGGGGCATTTCCCAAAGGTTTGGAAATATTCTGAAATCATATTTGGATACCCTTTTCAGAGTTATTTCTATCTAGTGCAACAAATAGATCATATTCCTTCAATCCTTCATAATGATGAATTTATTTGAGAAATAAATTAATTCTATGGTGGAGAATAATTGTCAAAATCAAGATCAAAATATCCATAGGACTCAATACAATGAAGTAACTGATGATGCAATATTGGAGGCATCCCATGATCCCATATTCCTTGAAATCATGGAACAAATTTTGAAGAAGGGTAAAGAAGCATATATTGCTCAATTAGGAGCTACCCTTCCTCATAATCATGACATATCAAACTTAACAAAGAATGAGGAAAAACAAAAGGATACATCATCTAACAAGCCATCATTAAGATCAATTTTTCCTTTTCTTTATGATGATGGGCCATCCATATCTTCATCTTCTCCAAACAAAGAGGAATTTGAGAGCAACACACCTATTTTGGATCAATAGAAATATCATGACCACCCTATTTGTGATCAAGGTAATAAAGAGAATGAAAAGAAAGGTACCACTCTCAAGAAAGATCTAATGTATAAACCTCTATCTAGCAAGGTTTCTCCCATAACATTTACGCCTTTCATCATTCATCCATCTCACAAAGCTTCACAACTATCCAAAATTCCTCCACCAAAGAGCAAGCCAAATGATGATACTTGCCATGTTGACTATGTGTACCCTCAAGGGCTACCTCTAAAAGAAACCCAAGCTAATTTACATCTTGCTGCAAATCATTTCCATGTTTCAAAGATCATAGACCCTAAGCTTCCATGTGTTTTAATGCCTATTCAAAAGGATTCTCCACCATTCTTCCAAACATTCCCCACACAGATCCAAGCATCTACCTTGTCATTAGAAGTGGCTCCATGTCAAGAGGATAATCCAAAGAGTAAAGAAACAAGTATCAATAAAGATCAAGATCAAGATGTTATCCAATCTCCTCCCATATTTGATGAAGGTCCCATATCTGTAGAAGATTGTGATGATCCCCTTGCACCCTTTCATGTATTCCAAACTAATATCCTTCCATTTCATGAACAAAGTGTCCTCCCAAGCTCTATACCTAGTCCAATTCCCAAGCAAGATCAAGATATCCCTTCCACCATTTCCAACGAACATATTGAAAATCCAAAGCAAAGATCCTTCTGTACACCATCCAAAGATCCTTGTCAAGATAGAAATACCCCATCAACTCCTTGTCATACTCCTCCATATTCACCTCAAGAAACCACCATTCCTCCAAGTCCCTCGCATGAAAATAAATCCCTTCAAGATTTAGTTGGTCCTATCAAAGTTTCTCCTATCAAAGCTACTCATGATCCTATTGGCATAAAGATAAATCTTAAAGATCAGAGCCTTGGGAATATAACTCATGCCAAAGATATTGATATCCCTTTCACACCTTATCTTCCACCATTCAAATGCAACCATACACCTTTTCCATCCTCCAAATCCATTTTGGGTTCCTATGTCCCAAAGCTAAAGTCTTCATCCCTTCCATCCATATTGGGTCCATATATTCCTTCATCAACTATTCCTACTATCCCTAACTCTCCATTCACTTACCCTACCATATATCAAGATCAATGAAGGCACACATAGTTGAAGAATTTCCACACACGAATCCATATATACCATCCATATTCTGCTAATTCACCCACAATTCCTAAGTCTTTTTGAAGCAATTTGGATGTACAACATAAAAAGAAGAAATCCAAGAATCCACATGTGTATAAAAATCACCATGTCCCATCTAATCAACATGTGAATGAAAAGCAAAAATAAATATCCAAGAGACCACAAAGGTCCACCAAGCAAAAATAAAAATCAAAGAAAATGTGGGTTCCTAAATCCCTCATTGAAGAAATGCATTCAAAAGCACCAAAAAAGAAAGAAACATCAAAGACTATATGGATTCTCAAGTCACTTTTGAAAGACTTGCACACAAAATAAAAACCAAAGTTGACATTCAAGATTCCAAAGGCTTCCACTCCATCTCCTTCCAAACATTTTCCACTTTCCAAGTCTACTTTGGGTTCCTACATCCCAAAATCCACTATCTTATCTACATCCTTACCTCCTTCATCTGTTGTTCCTCCATCATTCTACCACCCTTCAAAGTGTGTGTCCAAGTTGATCTTGTCAACATTTCCATCCACAACATACCTTCTTCTTATCCTCACATTCATTATCCAACACATACTTTCCATCTTTTTATCCCTCTTATCCACTCTATGGCATAAAACCTTCACCACCATCTACCCTTATCCTCCATATGTGTCCATTATCATCACATCATCAATATCTTTGAGCATCCTATCCATGGCCATGGTTTATTCTAGCATATCTTTCAGAAAAGCATTGTCCAAACATCCAGATGTTGGGAAAATTTTGAAAAATACAAAAAATGAAAAAATTGAAAAAAAGGAGAAAAGTACCTTGGTGAAAACCTGGTAAATAGGCACCTTGGTAGAAAAAGTAAAGAAAAATCAATCTGTCCTATGGTGAAAACCACTTCTTGTGGCGCCTTGGACAAGTACCATGATGAAAACCTGGAAAACAAGCATCATGCGTAATTCCTTCCTCTTGCACTCTACACTTGGGGGCAAGTTTCATCCATTCTATCCTCTATCTTCCATATTCTACCATTCATCTCACTTGCATCCATATTTATTCTTTCACCTTTGGTCTTGACAAGGTTGAACACATCCATGAGTATCAAGTATCTTGACACCATTATCCTTTCCATCATCTTATTCACTTTTTGCATTCATGCTACCCTATCATAATCTTGCTTCTCCCCAATATCATCCCCTCATAGCCTCTAATACCCTTTATCTTGATCATGCTATCTTATCCACATTTTACCCAAATTGATCCCTTGGTCTTGATAAAAAATGAAGGACATAAAGTGCAACATTTGTTATCAAAAACCCCTTGACATATCCACTCTTTTGGATCACTCACTTTCATGACATCAGGTCATTATCCTATATGCTATCTAGAACTGCATCATTGACTTCCATTGCTTATCCAAAAACATGTTTCGCATTGCTATATCCTTTTTCCATAGCTTGGTTAATCTTGAGGAGATGGTCCAACGGGTTACATTCACATTCTTCATCCATCAATAACCTTTCCATTTCAAATCCATCTACTTCCAAATCCATATTTCATGTCCTATACCTTGGTAGACATTGGGGGCAAACCAATGTGATCTTGTTTGAGAGATGGTAAATTCTAAAAATCTAAAAATTAAAAAAAAAAGAATTCTCTAAAAATAAAAAAAATTAAAAAATCTCTAAAAATTAAAAAAAAAAAAAAATCTCTAAAAAATCCAAAAATCCAAAAATCTTGCATAAAGTCTTTGAGCTCCATCGTTGCATTCTAGTTCTTAGTTGCCCTAAGTTTCACATTGATCACATTTATCACTTGGGGTAAAATCATTGGTTTTGGAACTAAATGGATTCAAGAGTGCTACATTTTGGTTACACATCAGAAGAAGATTTTCAAATTTAGAGGAGAGATATTTTGGAACCTTTGATGAATATCATTGTTCAACCCTAAACAGTTTGATATGACAACATGATCCTTGAGTTTCATTAACTTATTTTATCAGGATTAAAAATTGACAACACCCTAAATAATCAGAAGGTTTGGAATTCTTTTTGAAAATCTTGATACATTTCAAAATAATTGGAATTTTTGATAAGTTTTTCATTGACTTTTTTTGAGTCATGTTTTTTTTAGCTAATCAATGATGTTTCACCTAGATTGGCAATGATGGAGACATGATGTTTTCTTAAGCTTCTGTGTGACTGTCTTGAGGAAAACTTTTCAACTTGTGTGAATTAGTCTAATGAAATGGTCATCAAAGTACCATCGAGGACATTCATATAGGAAGGAGGGTTAACTGTTTTTTGTTCATGCAAAAGGATACCTTGGCAACATTGAATCTAATCAAACCGGTATTCATACTCCCATAGTTGGTCATTCAACTAGTGAGGGTTGTACTTGGTTTTTCAAAAGGGGTTACCAAATGAGATGAAAGTCATATTCATATTCTTATGGTCACACTAGCACCAGTAAGGATTGTATCGACTCCTAGTTCCACAACGTTCAATGATCAAAATATATCTCTATTTGCATTTCTTTCACAAACCTCAAGGACAATTAGTTTCATTGCATTGCATTTTCATGATATATTAATTGCATTGTTTTAAGTATCTTTCCAGGTGAAGGGGGTGGAAGTTAATCATGATTACATCATCAAAGTCCTACACAATGTCCTCAAATATCTAATCCATCAAATTGATCACATGCTACATCATGGATATCATCACTATGCATCTGCTCACCTAGGGGAAACCTCACCATCTGATCAACTTGGCAAAACCTAACTTTGTTTATTCCATGTACCTATATCTACACCTAAATCATATCAAATGACCCTATCTATCAGCCTCACACCACCATTTAATCTTCCCATCAAATCCAATTGAATTGCATATCAATCAGTTGGATCATACAATTAATCATCTAAATTCAATCATTTATCCTATCATCCATTTTCTCATTTTGAGCGCATCAAATTTCCTAACTCTAAATCACGAGGAAGGAAATTCAATCCATTTGTTCATTTCTCTAGATCTTGAGAGAAAATTATCAGTTTATCCAATCAATCCATTTGTTCGTCTCTCTAGATCTTGAGAGAGAATTATCAGTTTATCCAATCAATCCATCAACCTACTTATCCAATTGACATCAATACAACATCAAAAAAGTGATTCTAACTAACATCAAGTGATATTCAAACATCATCAACTTATCTCAAACATCAACAACATTTTCTCAATCATAGCTGTTATCATCAAATTCTCTTCACACTGGGGCATGTTTTGTTGCCAGGATCATCATCAATGTTTTTTAGAAATGAAAACATCTTGAATCTATTCTATCAGTAGTGTTCATCAATTTTTTTCACATCTGAGATCAATATGCTTTCATTTCTAAGGGGGCATCATCGTATCATCCAATGGGGATTCTGCATCATATCCTATATCAAATCAGGGGCATTAAAAATTTCAAACTTTATCAGTGGGGCGTCAAATCAACTTTCAAATCAGAGTTTCAAATCAGAGTTTCAAATCAAGTTTAATATCAAGGCGTCGAATTAGAGTTTCAAATCAAGGTTTCAAAGTAGAGTTTCAAATCAAGTTTCAAATTAGGGCATCAAATCAAAGTTTCAAATTAGGGTTTCAAATCAGAGTTTCAAATCAAGTTTCATATCAGAGTTTCATATCAAGTTTTTTGTATCAGTGCATCAGCTCATCAGTATCAAATCAATGATCAAGACATCAAGTTTTCTTTGAATCAATGCACTTTGCACATCAATTAAAAGAGGGGCATTTGTAGACACCTAAAATTGACCAGGTGTATCTTAAGCATTCAAAATTGTAAATCTCAGCCAAATGCCTCAAATCAAATATCAATGCATTAAAATGGATCAAATCAAATGGACATTTATCAAGAAATTTGGACAAAAAATCAAATTAAATTAAAGGATTAAATAATTATGAAATCAAATAATTAAATTCAAGCCTAAAAGGGATTAATCAAAACTATGCAATTGATTTTAATCAATTAATTGTATAGTTTAAATCAAAAAGATCAAATCCAACCCATTCACCCCTACATGGCTAAATTAATTAAATGATTGAGTTATTTAATTCCTAATTTCTTTGAGGACAACCGACCAACTTTCCCTCCATTTGAAAACACCTCAAAGCTTTTTACTCAACCAAAGCTTGATCATGATCAACTCACTCTACCCCCTACCCTTGGGAAATTTCTATAAATACAAGCCATTTTATTTGTGTTTGGGATCCAAGAATTTTAAGAGAAAAGCATCCTTATTATAGGCATTTGGAGAGCATTTGAGAGATTTTGATTATATTTCAGCATTTGCATAGCATTTTAGAGTATCATCTTTAATAGCATTTGTTGATTTTATAGCATATCTTGGAGCATTTTGAGCTAGATTAGAGCATTGTTTATCATTTATTTCTTGTTCTAGGATTGTCCTTGGGAGAGATTAAGACTAAGAGCTCTCTTAACAGTGCTTAGATAGAGAACCATGAGATGTCATGGGTTTTAAACTTCAATTCTTAGATTAAATAACATTTTCTTTCCATAGAGTTGTTGTTTCTAATCCTAATTTCATGAAGGTGTAATCATACACACAGATTTGAGGACGTGAAGTAGAAGAATAGATAACTTTATTTAATTGATTAGTTAGGAGAGAGAATGGTGGAGTTAACTTGAACTTATAATTTAGAAGATAATTATAATTAAATAAATAAAAGTTTATTTATTTGTACATGTAAGGAACATAAATAAATAAATAATCTTTGTTTATTTATAAGAGGAATATTTTTTTTTTGATTGGTAAAAGGCGAAGGCCTTGATAATTTTATCAATATTATAAAAAAAAATTACAAAATTCTCTGTACAAATGGGTACAGGTAGGAAATAATGGAGTCAAGAAAACCTCTAGTCTTGTCCTCTACATTTGACCCACCAGCTCGCTGAGCTCCTAGTGTGGCTCGCCAACCTGCAACAATGCCTTTCAACGGTGCCTCCCCCAACCACTGCCTCGATTCTCATACCTTCAAGTCCATGCCTTGAGCCAACCCTTATGATTTATTTTATAACCTTTCTAATTGTCCTTGTCCAAATCCAACCACCCAATCCAATCTTATGCTCAAAATCCAATCCCCTTTTGAAAAAAATCAAATCTTTACCCAAATCAAATCTGGTTAACAGTCAAAGTCAACAGTCAAAGATCATAGTCAACAAAAGTCAACTCTTTCTAAACCATTCAAACCTTCATTTTTAGGCTAAAATAAAACTCAAAACAACTTTTTAATGTCATAAAGGAACTGGATGACTAAAACATAGAATCACAACTCTCGTATGCCTTAACTAAGAACTAAGTAGTTTATCAGCAACATCAATCTCGAATGCATAAAGGGTTAAAATCTTTGTTTCAGCCTTGAAAATTTGACGAAATGATCAACACTTCAATTTTTGGGCTTTTAAAACTGAACAACATCTCTCGTGTCACTTTTGATTATGAAATTCATTTTGAGCAAACAACACTACAAATTTGGGTTTAAAACTAAAAAAGTCAATCAAACATCATCTTGAATGCATAAAAAATAATTGAACAAGGTAAAGTACATTTCAATTTGGTGCACATAAAATCAAACAAACTTGTGAGTTTATTTCTACACAATCAAACATTGCATAACTTTTCAAAGGAATTAAGAGTGTGTTTGGTGTCTTTGGTGCACTTGCACAAAATCTATAGAGCACAACCTCACTTCATGCACTATCCTCTCCCATTGGATTTCATGGTCATTGGTGCAAGAGAAAGGTGATTGTGACCATTTGATCTTTTTCTAAATCTACTTAGAGTGGCCTTTCTGGAAGAAGCATGAGTCCTTCTAGAGAATGACCCCAAACTGGTAAATCCTTTGGCTGATATAGAAATAAGGTGGACTTAAAGGTCTGTCTATATCCCTTCAAGCTCAGGAGGGTCATGTTCAATGGTAGTCCATACTGAGTGAATATCCTCAGCATACTAGCATGGTTGAAATAAGCTTTTAAGTGAGTCAAACCATACAAATCAATCATGGGGAGACCATGAAATCACTACCAACTGATAAACTAGCAGCCTACCCATTGCACCTTCGTAAGCATGAAAATTGGCTGGGCAAGGAAGATAGTAACTTCCCCGAGAAACTTGCACATTCATGTCACCTTGAGCTTTTGGAGTTGGATAATACGACATCATGACTGTAGTCATGTGCTTAGTGATGGACATATTCTGATTAGCTCTTGTGTGTGTGCCTACATATGCAAGCAAAGGTTTTCAATCTCACTACTTCCTTAAGGTAGAAAGTGCTTGTATGCATCTTTAGTCTTACAAACCTTGTGCAAAACAATTATTGAACATACACAAATCTGAAATTTTTGAAGTCCTTTTTCAAAGGAGATCAACATTTTATGCTTCTTGAAAGGTTTCTTTGCCTCTTGAAAGACTGTTTTCTCACAATTTCCAAAAACTCATCAATTTTTCCAAACAACAAAACAATCCAAGGCACACTTGCCATAGTCACTTCCTAATCCTGAAACATTATCAAGATTGAACTCATGTCCCATTTCACCAAGCACCAGAAAGTGAAGACTCTGCCTCATATCTATCAATAAAAAAAGACCATAACCAAAGAGGCCATGAAATATCAACATATCATTGAATCCATTAAGGCAGAAACCCATAAGCATGAAGAATATGAGAAGGTCCTTTACAATTGCAAGATTGTCTGTTTATGAAGAAGTTACCATCTGAACATGACCTCCATCACACATGAGTAATATGACTAGCACTTCATCACTACAATTAGTCACTCTTCCTCTTCTTAGACCATTTATCTTGCATTTAGGACTTCACTAGTTGCCACCCTTAGAATCACATCACACGTCATCTAAAGAATAATCCTAGTATAAATCTGCTTTCAATCCTAAGCCATTCCTTAGCAATCCTAAACCAATCCTAACCCATCCTAGTTAATCCTAAACCAATCTTAGTAAATCCTAGGTCAATCCTACCCCATCCTATTCCATCCTATATCAATCCTAGCAACCTTGCATCAACTTTTAGCAATCATAATCACCTAGAAAGCACATCCTTTGATTGGTATCCTAGCCTATTTTTGAGTTTCTTACCCTTCATCCTAAATCAAGGATCATCATCTTAGGTATCTTAAGAATGACACACTATTCTACGATAACCCCCTCCATCTGTGAAACCTTATCACCTTGAGCAAAAGGTTGATTCACATTGACTAAGAATATTGTCAACCGAAGACCACAATTCTATCCTAGGTTTTGGCAATCATATCTATCTTGATCATACATTAGGAAAGAAATCCTTAACCATTCTTTTTCACCAAGTCATCTTTAGCCTTTTAGGAAGCATCTCCATCATCGTAGGTAGCATCATCCTAGATCATCATCTTAGCATCATCATCCGTAGTCTTTTTAGGACAATCCTTGCATTTAATCTTGTGTCTTGCATCCATCTTTAGGACCTCTCTTTTCATGCCACCCATCACATGAGCCACTAAGAAGAGGAAAGATATCACCCTTAATCAGGTAGCTAGTTCATCTGACCCAATGATTGATCACTCCAACATGATGGATTACTTTTCTCTATGACAGAACATGCCTATCCAACACATTTGGGTAGACACTAATGAGATTCCCACTGTGAGTACTATCAAAACATTCATCAATCATCCAGGCCATGTTCACATGGTGAACACCATGAGTGGATGCAATAGCCATCATGTACTCATAGACATTCAGGAACAAGGAATCCAACTCCCACCTTGGCTTATACCTACACTCATCACATGACCTATAGCACTCCAAAGGGAATTTCATCATCCCATCAGAAATGAAGTTGTTGATCCACTTCAGCAAGCTCTACAGGTGGGAACTCTTATCTGTCAAAATGTCCAACCTTCTGTCTCACCATCTATCATGCACATGACACCTCCATCTACCTCATTCGCAGTCATGGGAGCCCCACCTCCTAATCCACCAGTCAACACTCAGAAAACCAACATTCCATCCATTCAAAATGTATCAACCAGTTCACAGCATCAAAGCAACCTACCTTCACCAACTACCTATCCATGCCATCTTCCACTGCATCACAAACCATTCCACCACCACAATAATCTAGTGTTCCTGCCAACACCAATTTCTTCATTCCACCTACTGGGGTCATTCCACCTCAGAACACCTATCCTCCATACCTCAGAAATGCCTTACCACCACCCTATGCAGGCGCATAGCAAGCTCAACCCACTTATGCAACACCTCAGTAGATACAAGCCTAATATCAACAACTACAACAACCACATTAGGATTTTCCACTTCCTCCACTGCAATATTCACCTCAAATGCAGTTACCTCCTTAACAACCTATCTATGCTAACCAAACACCACAATATCCTTCACAGAATCCTCCTTCTTCACTAGCTCCATTCGACTCGTATCTCATGAGAGAGATCAACATGACAACAAATAATAACCCCCACCAGCCAATCAAGAGTGGGAAGAAAAGAAAAATGCTCTTAAAGAGATACATGCTAGAAATGAAGAAAAGACCTTCAAATTCGAGGAAGTCTGTCCTTATCCATTTGACTGATCCCTCACAAATATCCCATTTCCCAAGCACTTTGAAACACCCAAGTTCTAAAAATACCATGGAAAGGGAGACCCCGTCAGTCATGTAAATGAGTTCTACATGGCATGCCAAGAAGTGGCATATAGTGACAATTTCCTTATGCACTTATTCCCCAAGAGTTTGGGAGGGACCATTATCAAATGGTTCCAAAAGATCCCTTATGGCATAGTGTCCACATTTGTAGAGCTCTTAGAGAAGTTTGTATCCCAATATGTGCACAATATAGAGAATGAACTCTCCATTCTCAGTTTATGTAATTCTAAACAGAAGGAAGGAGAGAGTTTGGCAGATTACCTTCAACATTGGCAAGGACTTACTACAAGATTGTCCTATCAACCTCTAGAGAAAAACCTCATTAAAATATTTATTAACAATCTCCATCCCAAGCTTTCCTACCATATGTACATGAATTGTATACAGACCTATTATAAAATTAGAATCAAAGGCATGGATCTTGAAAGGGGTCTTGTAGAAGATGGTGGCATAAAGCACTATAAAAAATCACAACTTGATAGAGGCAACAATGATCACTCTAGGTATTGGAACAAAAATAAGAATGCCGTAATAGATGGAGCCACTGACACTAAGCATGTCTATATAATTGTGGTAGGTCCTCAAGCATCTTCTCCCACATACCAAGAATGACAACACTATCATCAGAATACCCCACCGTAGGCATACCAACAACCACAACATTATCAGTAGAATTCCCCAATGTAGACCTATCAACAACTGCAGTATCAAAAAGTTCTACCTCCCCCAACATATCAAAATGAAACCCAACACCAAGCTGCACAACAACAAACCATATTCCCACAACAAGCTAACCAACCCAATTATCAACATAATCCTTAGCATCTCCAGAATCAGACCAATGCAATATTAGTCCAGCATTAATAGAAGACCAAGAAGAGATCAAAATGCACCTCAGTGCATGTTCACCCCTTTCGGTGAACCCATCGATGTCATTTTCCAAAGAATGGCGATAGAAAAGATGGTAGTATATCCTCCACCAATGAAACCTTTTGAGGACTCTACTCCAAAACCATAATGGTTCAAAGACAATGAATATTGTGACTACCACCATCTTAAGGGACATGCCACAATCAAATGCATGAAGTTGAAGCACTACATCCAAGACCTAATTGATCATGAGGAAATTGAAGTAGATTGTACAAACAAAGCCTCACCCAATAGTAATCTGAAGATCTACTAAAATGCATTCCCAAACCATGCCAATAACACGGGACCTACCAATGCACACACTACTTCAACATCCAATCATAACAAAGGAAAACAAAGTGATCATTCCAGTAATAACACCACCACTCATGTTGAGTATGGTAGCCTCATCGGTTATATATCCCAAGTCAAGCCATCTGTCAAAGTCATTCATGTGAAAGGTGCTGATACTAATTGTGCTATTACCATGTGTCACAGATGCATAACTATTGCAAGTGCTAGTACTGCCTCATCCTCTAGGGCACAATATAACTTATTGGAACATCTAGGGAATACGCCCAACCAAATATCCATCTTGGATCTCTTGCACACATCACCCGTCCATCAAGATATCTTGAATAAAGATTTGCAAGAGTTACACATTCCCAACAATATGGATCCTAGTCATTTTCAAAACCTTATGGGTCACTTATCCACATCTTAAGCTATATCTTTTAAACCCATAAACATGCCATCTGTTGAGCCTGATCATATCCTCCCTATTGGCATCATCGTCATGGTTTGAAACTTTGTCATTAAGTGGGTCATGATAGAAAATGGTTTGGCCTTGAATCTATGTACTATAAAATTTGTAAAGCAATTGGGATACACTAAAGATGATATCATGAATGATGAGATCAAAATAAAGGCCTACAACAATCTAGAATGAATATAAAAAGGTACAGTCTCCTTTCCCATTCAACTGGGCCCGACAATACAAGTGACAAATTGCCATGTGGTTGATCTTGACCTCCCATATAACATCCTCCTTGGATGCCCGTGGATTAACTCTATGCAAGCCATCCCTTCCACCTATCATCAATGTATCAAGTTTCCACATAATGGAGTTGAGATCACTATCCATATAGATCCCAAGCCCTTCGCATACTGCCATGCATTGGAAGTCTCCCATCTAGATTCAAATCATTGTCTCAAGACTGACATTGGCACATCTATCGCCAGTTCCTCCACAACACTTCTAGATACAAACACCATCCTTGCATCCACTCTGTCCACTATCAAGATTGACCACCAAGTCTATGGAGAATACCGTCTAACTGATGCTTTTGCTATTGGAGCCCTTCTAGTTGATTCACATACACACAAGCATCTATCTAGTTACATAGAGCAGAAGGAACCCAAGCCAGAACAACTAGGTTCTACTACCTTTCTTTCTCATGGAATTATGAATAGCTAGGAAATGACACCTGATATCAATAAATGGATTTACAAAGATGTCACACGTCCTGATAGTGGTGTCCTAAATCATTTCAAAGGTAAATATCCCTCTACCCAAAAATTGGTCACTGAAAAGTGGAATTATCAAGGAGGCAGACTAGGCCCTTGAGAACAAGGCATGAGAGTTCACATTAAGGCCACCAAACTACAAAGACACATTGGTCTAGGCTTTGAACATAATGCATCTGGCATTGGACATAGCACAACTGGGGGCACTAGTGAAACCATTCTAACTTATCACATTGCCCTGGGTAACATATGTGAATTTGAAAACACCTTGGAAGATAAAATTATGAGAGCCTATGACAATATTGATGATGACATCTTCCTTGGTAACTCCATCCTTTTCCAGTTATCCCTCAATTTCATTGAGCTTCCATTCCTCCATCCTGAGCTCATTAAATAGGACCAACCAAGCATTGTCTCGATTGACAAGTTCAAAAGCATGGCCACGCTCCTAAAATTCATGGGAGCTATAGATCAGCAACAAGATTGGGGGCAGACCTCCACACATATGTACAATACTTTGGGGGAGAGGAGGAATCTAGCTACAAAATTGAAAAGAAAAATAAAAAAGAAAAAATGTGTCTCCTAGTGAAAACCCTTATGGGGCACTATGAGATTAGAAAAAAGCAAAAATAAAGGGCGTATCTCCTGGTGAAAACCTTTTTGAGGTGCTAGGAGATGGAGATTCTCCTCTCCCTATCATCCATGATTATAGGTCAGAACAATCATCTATTCTCATCGAGGAAATGAAACCTGTTAATCTAAGTATAGAGGAACAACCTCGACTCACTCACATTGCAACATCCTTGACAGAAGTAGAAGAAATGGCCTTAACCGCTCATTTAAGAGAATATTCAGACATCTTTGCATGGTCCTACTCTCACATGCATGGATTGGATCTAGAACTTGTAGTACATCATCTATCTGTGGATCCTAAATTAAACCAGTCAAACAAAAGCTCTTAAAAATGCATATCAAAGTTCCACTAATGGTCAAAATAGAACTTGAAAATCTCTTGACAACTAGAATCATTATAGTGATAGACTACTTAGACTGGATTTCAAATATGGTCCCAGTCTCTAAGATGGATAACTCCATCAGAATCTATAGTGACTTCCAAGATATAAACAAAGAATGTCCAAAAGATGACTTTCCATTGCCTAATGTTGACATGATAGTGGACCTCACAGTCGAACATGAGATGTTGTCTCTCATGGATGGATTTGTAGGATACAATCAGATCCATACAACATACGAAGATCAACATAAGACAACATTTACAACCCCATGGGGTACCTTATGCTACAACATGATGCCATTTGGGATCAAGAACGTTGGAGCAACATATCAGAGGGCCATGACCATCATCTTTCATGACATGATCCATAAGATCCTTGAAGATTACATGGACGATATATTGGCTAAGTCACAAAATAGAATGGATCACCTAAATGATATAGAGGCACTGTTTAATCAAATTTGACATTATGGTCTCAAGTTTAATCCAAATAAATGTGTCTTTAGAGTTATATCAGGAAAGATCCTTGGCTTCATAGTATCAAGGTGTGGCATCAAGATAGATCCTAAAAAAGTTAAAGCAATCATGGAAATGCCTCTGCTAAAGACACTCAGACAACTATGCAATCTACAAGGAAAGCTTCAATCAGTGTGCTTCTTTATATCACATCTTGTATATAGATGCCAACCTTTCATGCATCTACTAAGGAAAGATCATAGTTTCAAATGGGATCCTATATGCCAAAGAAGCTTCAACAAAATCAAGGAATATCCGGTGAATTCCCCTATCTTAGTGCTTCCTACACCAGGAAAGCCTCTCATATTGTATATATCTACAACAACAACACTAGGGGAACTCTTGGCCTAGTTAGATAAAAATGGAAAAGAGCACACTATCTACAACATCAGCCGCACTTTGGTGGGCTATGAGATAAATTATACACCAATGGAAAAAGGCATTACCTAGCAGTGCTTTTCACCACTCAGAAGCTCTATCACTACATGCTCAGTCATACAGTCAAGCTTATATCAAAAGTAGAACTGCTCAAGTATCTGCTATCCAAAACAACTCTCACAAGCTGCATGGCTAAATGGGTAATTATTCTAAGCAATTTTTACATCCAGTATGTTAACAAAAAAGCCATCAAAGGTCAAGTCATGATAGATCAGTTAGAAGAGGCACCATGGATCGATGCATATCCTTTAGTCATGGAATTTATTGATGAACATCTATGTATGGTAGAAGCACAACCATCCTAGAAGCTATTCTTTAATGACTCCTAAACATCACATGGTTCTGAGGCAAGAATCTTGTTTGTTACCCCTCAAGGTGACTACATCCTGAAATCATTCAAACTGAGATTTCCTTGGACTAAAAATATAGCTGAATATGAATAATTGGTTGCAAAGCTTAGCATGACCATTCAATGGAACATAATAGATATCCAAGTCTTTGGCGATTCTTATCTCATCATAAATCAAGTGTTTACCAAATTTGAAGTTAAAGATGATAAGCTGCTACCTTACAAAGAGATGGTAGACAAAATGAAGGAGCATTTCATCAATCTGCAAATCACCCAAGTGCCATGTCTACAAAACAAAGCTACCAATGCAATGGTTATGATCAGATCTCTTCTAGAAATACCATGTAATGCAATGTAGTATGAGTTATTGGCTAAGAAACTTCATGTGCCAACTTATGAGAGTGATGACGTTAATAAGATCTATATCTTGGTTGGTCCTTAGTCCCCATGGTACCATGACATCAATGCTAATCTAAATAATGGTATCATGTCCACCCATCTAACCAACACCCAATGCCAAAACCTTATTCAAATAGCTTCCCTCTATACCATTATAGCCAACACCTTATATCATCACGGTTATCACAATGTTCTCTCTAGGTGTTTAGATGAAGTTGAAGCTACCTAGGAATTGTGAGAAGTGCAAGATGGAATCTATAGCTCCCACACAAGTGGCATGGTCCTAGCTAAACAAATTCTTAGAATAAGGTATTATTGGCCTACCATGGAGCATGATTCTTGTGAATTTGTAAATAAATTCTTACCATTTCAATAGCATGATAATTTAATCCATGCACCAGCACAAGAGCTACATCCTATTACACCTTCTTGGCCATTCTCATGTTGGGGTTTTGACCTTGTTGGTAAGATAACTCCCCTGTCCTCTGAGGGACACAAATTTATAATCACAACAATTGAATACTTTACTAAGTGGGTTGAAGAAATACCACTTACCCTCACAATAGGTATCCAAATATCCAATTTTATCCTACACCACATCATTTTATGCTTTGTCATTCCATCCACCATTTTCACAGATCACAACTCGCCATTTGAAAATCAACATATGGTTGATCTGTGCAAGCACCTCCACATCCATCATCACTTCTCTAGACCATATTTCCCACAAGGTAAAGACCAAGCTGAGGCAACCGAAAAAACAATTCTAAAAATCCTAAAGAAGGTTGTCAATGATACTGGTTGTGACAGGCACCTCCAAATTAATCCTGTCCTTTGGGCCTAATGTACTTCATACCGCACTCCCACAGGAACCACTCCATATTACCTTGTCTATGGTGCATAGGGTGTCTTACCAATCAAGGTTGAACTACCATCCTTACGGGTATCTCTCAAAGACCTAATCATAGATGAAGACTACAGAGTAGCAAGACTCACACAACTTGATCTCCTTAATGAAAAGCGCCAACAAGCATATGACCACCTGGTCATATATCAAAATAGATTAAATCAAAGAAACAATAAGAAGATACACCCATGCCAATTCTAGGTAGTGGACTTTGTGCTCAAAGAGAATAAAAAAGGTGATGCTAATTGAGAAAAGAAAGGCAAGTTTGAGGTTACTTGGCAAGGACCATATATTGTCACTGCATGCTTTGGATCTAGGGCATATCAATTATCCACTCCTGAAGGAGAACCTCTAAATGATCCAATCAACATCATTCATCTGAGGTGCTTCTATGTCTAACAACTTCTTATATCAGTTATTTGAAAAATCCAAAAACATTGTAAAAATTCTTGAAGAAATCATTGTCTTGGTGAAAATCTGGTAAACAGACACCTTGGTGATAGCAAAAAAATAAAAAAGAGAAAAAAGAAAAAAAATCAAGAGAAATCACTCATCCAATGGTGAGAACTTGGCAATCAGGCACCTCAGACAAGTATGTATGGTGAAAACCTGGCAATCAAGCATCACACATAGTGAGCCATATCATTATCTATCAAAATCTCATTCTCCTCCATCTCATTTATTCCACTCCACTTTGGCCTAATCATTACCTATATTTCCTAGATGTTCCATTATCACTTGCATAAGTCAACATTGGTCCTCCTATACTACATCCCAAGATTTTGTACATATCAATCCTTTATATCATCGTCCATCCAAGTTGTATATCTTTTTCATCCTATCCCAATCCCTAAGCTTCCTATGCTTTCAGTTTGTACATATCTTTTCTACGTTAGTCTAGTCTTGAGTCCGGTCTAGCTTGTACATATCTTGCGTCCTTGGTCAGTCTCCTTGCGAAAAGTGATTCAGTTCCATTTTGAAATCCTATGCTTCAGCAAGTTCCTTTTAAAAAAATCATGCTTCGATAATTTGATCTCAATACATCTTTTTGCCAATCAGATACACAATTGACATCTCCATGGAAATGGGTCCTTGGGGATGTATCGTTCCTCTCGTTGACCTAAATCCAATCATCTTTGTGGAAATGGGTCCTTGAGGATGTACCCTTCCTCTCATTGACCTAAATATAGATCATTATCATCACTGGGTTCTTGTAGGATGTATCCTTCCTCTTGACCTAATCTCAATCCAATCATCATCCCTTATCGTTGATCTCTTTGGAAAAGGGGGTCTTGTCATAAAATTTTTGATCTTGAAATTTGATTTTGGTTCTTGGTTATCATTCCTGATTCTCTTAGTTATTCTCCTCCTCAAAGTTTCCATGATTCTTTATATTGTGGTATGCTACAAATGGATGCACCTAGGATTCAGAACTTGATCTTTTTGTTTTCTACTTGTGATTCAGTCAGATATGAACCTTGCATGTATGTAATCTATTCGGGTTTGCATGTTGCACTTGGGAAGTGTCATTTTCTTGTGGGCTTTTCCAACATCCTTTCTACCATTTCTCTTCTGGGACTCATGTGTGATGCTGGGGAAACCCCCCATGTGTTTTTTGTGTTAGTCCTCTGCAACACCGGTGACAAGCCCTCATGTTCCTAGTAACCTTGGCATGGTCTCTAGTATTGTTATATTAAAATAAGTGCTCAACTACACGATGATATTACATCTCAGAATACCCCTTGCTCAAGCTTCAAGAAAAATCCTCCCCCCATTAACTCCCCAGCAAAGAATTTCTTTTTTAGTCCAATCAAATCCTATCTCAAACCTAACCCTTCATCCTTGATCAAAACCTAACTATCCCATCCCTCATTCTTCTACCCCCTTCCTTTTTCTTCTATCCTGTCTCTCTTGGTCATCTTTTCAAGATGCCACCAGAGCTTTTCCTTTTCTCCCTATTGCCCTCTTTAGGGGACATCATCCTAGTCATCCTATTCTAAATCTATCCTAATCATCACTCAGGGGCAACTTTGTTGCCTACGTCCACATCTTTGTGTCGTCTATTGTTTTAAACATCTTCAAAATAGTGTTATTCTAACACTATGTCGAAGAGGGGTAAAATGTAGACACCTAAATTTGATTAACCTAATTCAATCATATTTAGTGCCTTCTGGGACATATCAGCTAAGTAATTAAGCATTACCTAATTGACCTACGTCATACCCTAGCCCTAATTAATTAGATTAATTAGCTATAGTCCTGATTAATTATTAAAAATAAACCAATAGCTTGATAATTAATTAAAACCCTATTCCCCTATTATTGAATGAATATGTTATTTATGTAATTCAATTCATTAATATTCCCTTTAACCCTAACCTAACCTATCTCAACCACCTAACTCAGAGTTCAAACTCATCCCAACCCTTTCACACATGCTAACTCTTTTCAATTAGATAATTAACCCTAGTTAGTTAAATTGATCCCCCACTCCTCTCTCCTCCCATAACCACCCACCTAATCACCTATCTTAAACCCTAACCCTAATCCTAATCTCTACTTAAGTTTGTCACATTCCTAATCCTTGGATTAGGAATTCAACTCTACCCAAAAGTCAAACTTCTCAAGCCCTCTTAACCCTAACCCTGATCCTAAACTCTCCCTAAGCTCTTCACATTCCTAATCTTTGGATTGGGAATTCAACCCCTTCCCCAAATTCAACTTTCTCAAGCTCTCTCTTATCCCTTCACCCATGCCTCATTAAGACCCTCATTAATGTCTCATTAATGCTCTTACACTCCTCATTAAGGCTCTTACACCCTCTTTAATAGCCTTATTTCCTAAAGTCTCCTCTCATCCCCTTGGCTCATTTCCCTAAATGGTCACATTTCTCCCTATTTCAAACCCAATCATATTGTGACACTTCTCACCATATGATGCACTTGAAGAAGCACAATCCATGTGCTCTCTTCTAGGTGTTGTTGGAGATTTGCTTTTGTGGAAATAATTGATTATATATTTTCCATTGATGACAACATATAATATACAACAGGTATCCTATATGCAATTATCAGTACAGATGCTTTGGATCTATGCATGTTTATTTACATGGTGTATACAAGCTCTAGTTTCTATGTGCATTCACACCAAGTCAGATATACATTTTCAGTTGAGTTATGATTAATTAGTTATGGAAGATATAGTTTCTGGAGTTTATCTGTTAAGGAGCCGACGTAAATACAGTGTTTCTTAAGTTGCACCTATCTTTGGGATATGTGTGTTTGTATTCATGTTTATTTATGAGTTAAAGATAATAATCCAAAGGCACTAAATGTGTTTCAACAGAATCTTGATGTTAGAGTTAATTTGGTGAAGCCGACTTTGTGAAGCGTCACGTCTATTCAGTTTGAGTTGTGTGGTCTTAATATTTATTATGTGTTAGGTTGAGCTGACAAGGAAGTTGATGAAGTGTTTCCAAATACTATCATGACCTTATCTTTGGTGAAGATACATATAATAGTTTAGTTATGTTCACTAAGTGTCAAAAATGAAGTGAAAAAGAAAAGACAGAGAGGAGCAGAAAGTCAGAAAGAATAAGTTGAAGATCTATGTGAAGAAATAGAAGTTGATTGCAATTCATTGAAACTGATCAAGATAGTAGGTCTACTCAAATAGTTCATTTAATAGATATAGCATATATCTGTTGTACTGAAGGTTGTAGCCTTCACCATCTTAGCAGTGAGATATTGGATAGTGAGTCCTCACCCTTAAGAGTGTTATCTGTAAAAGACTCCCAACAGTGTCTGACCTTTAACCAGGTCTCTGTACTTCTTGCATTATAAAGATCAACTCCTAACATGGTTGTAATATCTTCTAACATGGATCTTTATAAACTAGTACAACTATTTGTGGGTGCTAATTCCCACTGGGATTTTTATCTATTTCGTTTCCCCATAACCAAATTTTTTGAGTACTTTATTGTGTTATCTAAATGTGCATTTACTTTATATCAAATTACATTTAAGAAAGATAAAATTAAATTGATTGATAACTGATTCACCCCCCTCTCAGTTATCCTTGGGACTATTTAAATAATTGGTATTAGAGCCAAGTGCCTTGGAGAGAAAGCCTAATAGCTTAAGTTAGATCAGATGGCATACTTCAGGAAAGAGAGTCCTAAGTTCGATGGAGAAAACTATCTTGGTTGGAAGAACAAAATGATAACAAATCTTCAGTGTGTTGGATTTGAGATCTATGAGATTTCCACTCAAGAAGTTGAAATTCCCACCTTGAAAGATCTTGCAGCTGATGACTCTACTATGAAGCAAAAGGAAGTGTTCACTAATAATGTAATTGCCAAAGAAGCCCTAATCAATGCCCTATCTGATAGTGAATTTTTTGATATCAAGAAGACAGATAAAGTGTACTCTATTTGGAAATGATTAGAAGATATGTTTGAAGGAGATGTCCAAGAAAAGAATGTGCACACAAAAAGACATGGAAGAAAAGATACAACAATTTAGAGATGTTACCTGAAGAAAACATTAGAGCTTACAATCAGAGGATTAATGAAGCAGTATCAGGTATAAGAAACAATGGCAGAGAAATATCACAGGAAGATATAATGGACAAATTAATGACCACATTGAAAGTAGACTATGAGAGAAAGATCAATATCCTAGATGAGACTATGCAATTTTTGAAAGACCTCAAGAGGGAAACGTTGATCAGAAAAATATTTGCATTTGAGATATCAAGATTGAAGACAAAACCTAAAAGTGAGACAACCTTCAAAGTCACAGTCCACAACAAGAAATCTATAAGAAGCTCTAGTAAAAATGAAGAAGTGGATACTGAACTAGAAGAAATAATTTCTATGATTGCCAAGAAGGAAAGGAAAGGTAAAGGGAAATATGAAGGACAACTACCATTCAAATGTTTCTCATGCAACATAGTTGGTCACTTTGCATCCAAATACCCTACAAGAGTCAAGAAATTTAGATCAGACTACAAACCTAAGCACTAAAGAATGTTATCATGCTGAGGATGGTGTAACTAATGATGACTCAGGAGAATATGAAATTGGATTTGTTTCCGTTAAAGACATTGAGAAGATGCTTGAATAAATGGACAAATAAGAAGAAGTAAAAGAAATGGAGTTAGAATTACTTTCAAAAGATGACATCAGAACTGATTGGATCATTGATAATGGATGTTCACACCACATGATAGGAGACAAAGAAAAATTTATACATTTGGACAAGTAAAAAGGTGGCATGGTTATATTTGGAGATAACACTCCCAAACCTATCATAGGTAGAGGTTCTATCACCCTGTATGGAAAGAACAAGACAGATGATGTTCTCTATGTTGATGGTTTGCATCATATCTTACTAAGTGTTGGACAATTTCTTGATAAAGGATATCAGTTGGAATTCAAAAAAAATAGTACATAATTAACAACAAAGAAGGAAACATGATTGCATCAGGCTCAAAGACCAAAGGTAATGTTTTTCATCTCAACTCAGAAGTAAGTTGTTTTGTTGCAAAAGTAAATGATAGCTGGCTATGGCACAAGAGACTTTGTCACATCAATTTTGACAACATAGTCAAGATAAGTAATGTAAAGGTAGTAAGAAACCTTCCTAGCATTGTAAGAGCAGTTGACACCATGTGCAGGGAATGTGTGATGGGGAAGCATGTGAGGACCTCATTCAAGAGAAAACAATACTTTGTAGAAAACAAAACTCTGTAGAAAACAAATTAGATCTTATACATACAGACCTATGTGGACCTACTCAAACAAGATCTTACTATGGAGAGAAGTATTTTATTTTGTTTGTTGATG
Source organism: Thuja plicata (assembly GCA_018584345.1). NCBI lineage: Eukaryota > Viridiplantae > Streptophyta > Pinopsida > Cupressales > Cupressaceae > Thuja > Thuja plicata. Next base: position 646,711 of record MU223739.1, read on the forward strand.
ATTTCTCAAGGATGATGTGGGTTGCATTCTTAAAAGAAAAATCTGAAGCTTTTGAGAAGTTCAAAGTATTCAAAGCTAAGGTTGAGAATGAATCTGGATTAAAGATAAAATGTTTGAGATCTGATAAAGGAGGAGAATTCACCTCTGACCAATTTTATGACTACTATGACGAACATGGAATCAAAAGATAGTTAAGTGCACCCAGAACCCCTCAGCAAAATGGGATAGTAAAAAGGAGGAACACAATAATACTTGACATAGTGTGCACTATCATGATTGAAGGAAAGGTTTCCCATACCTACTAGAGAGATGTAGTCAATACAACAATTTACACTATCAATAGAATAAAATTGAGACCAGGTGCAGAAAAGACACCTTATGAACTTTGGTTTGGTAATGTACCTATTATAAAATACTTTAGAATCTTTGGAAGTAAGTGCTACATCAAGAGAGATGATAGCATTGGTAAGTTTGATGCTAGAAGTGATGAAGGTATTTTTCTTGGTTAAAAAGCCTATAGAAGTTTCAATCTAAGATTAAAGAAGATCATTGAAAGTACTCACGTGAAGATTGATGAGAATTTTATGATTCAATAAAGATATTATGACTATGCTCCCATGATTGAAGATGAGCCTAGGCCATCAATAAGGACACAATTATTGAAGAAATGTTTGATTGTATTGATGTTTCATATAACAATCTTGAACCAAGTGAAGAAAAATCATAGGTCATAGATGAAAGTATCACTCTTAAGAACTCAAGGTACACATCCAAATACCACTATAAGGAAGATATCATCAGAGATTAGAGCACAAAATTCCTAACAAGATATAGAGAAAAAGGTTCAACCACTGATGAAGAGGTATGCTTACTTTGACAGATTGAACCCTTAAGTGTTGAAGATGCATGCAAAGATTCAGATTGGAAAAGTGCCATGCAATAATAATTAGATCAAATAATCAAGAATGAAACAAGGGAACTGGTCCCTAAACCTCATGACAAGAACATGATTGGAACTAAGTGGATATTCAGGAACAAAATGAATGAAGAAGGCACATTAGTAAGGAACAAAGAAAGATTAGTATGCAAATGATATGCACAGAGAGAAGGAATATATTACACTAATAATTTTGCCCCTGTGAGTAGAAATGAAGCTATCAAGTTGTTTTTGGCCTATGCAACATTCAAGAACTTTAAGGTATAGCAAATAGATGTCAAATCAACATTTCTAAATGGTGACTTGAAGGAAGAAGTCTACATAGAGAAGCTTGAAGGATTCAAAGTTTCAGATAAACCAAACATGGTATGCAGATTAGAGAAAGCACTTTATGGACTTAAACAGGCCCCAAGAATGTGGTATGAGAGACTTTGTGGTTACTTAAAAAAGATAGGATTCAGAAAAGGAGCAGCAGACTGTAATTTATTTATAAGAGAGACAGATGAAGGACTACTACTTGTTGCTATTTTTGTTGATGACATTATCTTTGGAGGTAATGAAAAACTTAGTGTAGAATTTTCCAAATAAATGAAAAGTGAATTTTAAATGAGCATGATTGGACCTATCAAATACTTTCTTTGATTGAATGTAAAAAAAATAGAGAAAGGCATATTCATAAATCATTCTAAGTATGTGATGGAGATATGGAAGACCTTCAAGATGGAAGATTGCAAACCAATATGCACCCCCATGATAAAAAGATGCAAGATTTCTAAAGATGATGATTCCACAATAGTTGACAAGACCCTATACAAGTCTATGATTGGAAAACTCATATATCTCACTCAATCTAGACCTGACATTTCTAATGTAGTTGCCATTGTTGGAAGATTTGGAGCTAAACCCAAGCAAAATCATCTAATGGCAATAAAAAGAATATTCAAATACCTAAAGGGATCTATAGAATATGGTTTATGGTATCCTAACTCAAAGAACATACAACTTCATGTATATACAGATGCATATTGGGAAGGTTGTGTTGATGATAGAAAGAGCACATTAGGAGGAGAAGTATTTATTGGAGACAGGTTGGTCACTTGGACAAGTAAAAATCAGAATTGTATCTCAGTCAATAGTAGAAGCTGAGTATGTTGCAACAACATTGAATTGTTCAACAATAGTTTGGATCAAACAGATAATTAAGGACTTTGGTATTCAGATTGATTATCCTATAGTTATTCACTATGACAACACTAGTACTATCAATATGTCAAAGAACCTTGTGATGCACACAAAGAAAAAACACATTGAGATCAAATACCACTTCCTAAGAGAAAAAGTTGTAGACAAATAAGTAAAGCTGGATTATGTAAGCACTAAAGAAAAACTAGCAGATATTTTTACAAAGCCTGTATCAAAAGATACTTTTGAGTATCTCAGGGAGAAGTTGGGAGTAATTCCCTTTCCTAAGTCTGATTAGAACTTGTAGAAAGAACATCAGTCCTTGGTGATTGATGAATGGTTGACTACTCTACGTTTGGAGAAGTACCTGAGCTTAATGGTGTTTAATACCCTTTGTCATTGATGTCAAAGGGGGATTATTAGTAAGGGGGAGTATACAGTGCATCAGTAGTGAAGAGGAACCCTTGATGAGGATATTGAGAAGATTGTAAAAAGAGGGAAGATAATTTGAGTTGATGATATCATATGTTTCCATCAATGTCAAAGAGGGAGATTGTTGGAGATTTGCTTATGTGCAAATAATTAATTATTCATTTGCCATTGATGACAACATATAATATACAACATATATCCTATATGCAATTATTAGTACAACTTCTTTGGATCTATGTGTGTTTATTTCTATGGTGTATATAGGTTCTAGTTGCTATGTGCATTCACACCGAGTCAGATATTCAGTTTCAGTTGAGTTATGATTAATCAGTTATGGCAGATACAATTTCTAGAGTTTATCTATTAAGGAGCCAATGTAAATATAGTGTTTTTGAGTTGCACCTATCTTTAGGATATGCATTTTTGTATTCATGTTTAGTTGTGAGTTAAAGATATTTATCCAAAGGCGCTAAACATGTTTCAATATAATCTTGATGTTAGACTTAATTTGGTGAAGCCGGCTTTGTGAAGCGTCATGTCTATTCAGTTTGAGTTGTGTGGTCTTAATCTTTATTGCGTGCTAGGTTGAGCCAACAAGGAATTTGATGAAGTGTTTCCAGATACCATCATGAACTTATCTTTGGTGAAGATACATATAAGAATTTAGTTATGTTCACTAAGTGTCAAAAATGAAGTGAAAAAGAAAAGACAGAGAAGAGTAGAAAGTCAGAAAGAATAAGTTGAAGATCTATGTGAAGAAACATAAGTTGATTTCAATTCATTGGAAATGATTGAGACAATAGGTCTACTCAAACAATTCATTTACTAGATATAGTGTATATCTATTGTACTGAAGGTTGTAGCCTTCACGATCTTAGCAGTGAGCTATTGGACAGTGAGTCCTCACCCTTAACAGGGTTATTTGTGGAAATAGGGTCTGACCTTTAACCAGGTCTCTATACTTCTTTCATTGTAAAGATCAACTCCTAATAGGGTTGTAAGATCTTCTAACAGGGATCATTATAAACTAGTACATTTATTTGTGGGTGCTAATTCCCATCAGGGTTTTTTTACATATTTGGTTTCCCCGTAACCAAAATTATTGAGTACTCTATTGTGATATCTGAATGTGAATTTAATTTATATCAAACTACATTTAAGAAAGAGAAAATAATTAAATTGACTAGTAACTGATTCACCCCCCTCTCAGTTATCCTTGGGACTATTCCAACAGGTGCATCTAAGACTCTCCTCATGTTTGCATCTTGACCCTTGATTTCTCACCCATTTTCTATAAAAGAAGCCTCATTCCTTCACATTTAAATTAATATTTTCAAATAATTTTATAAGTCCATTTTCATGCCATAATCATCCATTTTGAAGCAATATCCATTATGAAGCATTGAAGCAATTTTGAGCATACATCCTTTTATCATGGACACATCCAATGAACAAATGGGGTTTGAATGAGCTTTTTGGAGGTTTGCACATCCTATATCATAGCTTATTTAAAATTTTCATTTATTTCTTAGCATGTGTGTAGCTTAGATTTTTAGCAATTGAATGTTATGAGTTACTTCATTATGTTCCTTGATTAGCTAGATTTTGTGGTTTACAAATCCAACAAATCCTTCCAACATCTCATTTCCATATACATTGTAGAATACATCCTAAAACTCCTTCTTGAATCCATACATAAAAACATATATTAAATTCTCATTTAATCCTCCACAAAAATCAACCTTATCTTAAATACGCTTCACATATCCCAATAAAATCAACTATGTTGGCTGGGATCTCAAATCTCTCTCAAACTGTCATAATACTGACACTCAGTCAATACTATGTTCTACTACTTGGTCATCATTAGATAACTCAGTAATTATTTGACACTTGGTAAATACCAATCTCGTTCAACACTAATTTTTTTAGGAATATATTGGCACTTGGTCGACACTCGCATCACTCAAAACATACATACATTCCTTTCTCTTCTGCTCCATTACTCGGTCAAGACTAATCTTGTAGTCATCCAAACTTCACTTATACTTAAGATAAACAATATATTACCTTGTCAAGATGCGATCTCATCATGTACCCATTGTAGTTTCACATAACTTAACCATTTCACTAGGTCTTCTTATTATCTCTTCTTCATCAATCAATTGATATGGCACTTTACAAGATAAAAAATGTCTTACCAGTTAATGTTTGACATTAATGGAAGTATAAGAATTGTTTCAATTGTAGTTTCCAAGATAGTTTTGGAAAAATCTATTACTCTAATATCACATCATGCTTGTTTTCGAGTTGCATGGACTTTCTACACAGGTTAGATTTTATACAAAAATTAATGAAAACTTATATAAAGGATTACTTCTATCCACCAATTGGCTATATGAAAACTATTGCTACCTATGTTACAACTGAAAGTGATGCTCTTGTCAGGGGTCTATTCTCCCATGAGACACTCAAAGAATGTGATGCTACATCTTCTGTATATAATTCTCTCTAAAATTTCCTAACAAATAATTGTGAACTTATTTTAACACATGCACTGGATGTGCACGATGTTCACTTGGGTCAACAACTTAAAAAAAGAGTTTCACATGCCTTTAATGCACTAAGGTTTCTATACATGCATGTGCCTCCTTGTGTTTATTCCCCATTTTTAGCGAACACATCCACTTTACAACTAGTTTTTGCAAAAGAAGAGGTCAATGTTGCAAATCCTTTCTCTGCACCCTCTTCCTATTTTGCAAGATATTTGTATTTTCTATGCATGTTGTTGTTGCCATTATATATCTATATTAATGTCACAATTGTTACCATGAAAGATATTTCTATGAACAAAATACATAGTGCTTTAAGAAATGTAATGACATATAATAAAATCTATGTTACACAATTGGTTTATATTTTTTGAGCCAATTCCAAAAAAATTGCTTCTCGCAAACAGGTTTGTTTTTCTAAGAAAATAAGGAGATTAAATTCATCTATGTTTCTCAAAAATACATTTTGTTAATGCAACAATGACATTTGGTGCAAATAGAATTCCTCTTTCTGAAATTCTAGAATCTTTGTTGCTTGAAAAAGTTAGAGAAAATCTAGAAGGTTGTCAGATAAACATATTGTAGAGATATTTCTACAACAACCCTATTGCAACATTCAAATATAATGGATGGGGAGAAATTCAGACAGTACTAGACACTAGACATATTTTTGTTCTATCCCCATTGGTAACAAAAAAACAACTAATTTTCCTTAAACATTTGGTAAGACAAAACAAAGAAGCTCATATCATTTTCCATTGTCAAGTATCATCAATTATTTCCCTTTTGGAAATCATGGTATACAAGATATCATTACCATTTTTAGTTCATCATGTAGAATTTTTTTGTGTTGCTTATCACCATTCAAGGCTAGTACTGAAGAAGATACACTTATGTCCATACTAAATCTTGTAGTCACATTTTAAAATTGTGCCCTTGAATGGATTATAAGACATGACAGTACAAATCTTCTAGGAAAATGGTATGATCATAATATAGGAGCACTAGCACCTAAAAACATAAATCATCATTATTCATACCATTATTTATTCAAATTTGAGAACACCTACATACCACTTGGGATTCAACTTGTACTAGATGTTGGAAGATGAAACCTTATTTATGAGTGAAATAATGCTTATAAAAAAATTATAAACATGTAAATACTTAGGATATATATAATTAGGCTTGGAATAAAGCAAGGACTGACACTATAGGCTACTTAGTGTGATATTCTTCTTGTAACACAATACAATATGTATCTTGTGTTTTGCAAGACATGTTATAGTGAAAACATGCACTTACCTATGCCATGATGTTTTCCATCTATTTCTTAGTTTTATTGTGACTAAGTGTTAGTGAACAGATTTTTCCTTCTTGAAATATAACTATCAAAGAATCTTAAAACCTGATCACAAAAAGGAAAGAAATGCACTAACAATTGAGTGAGTCACTCACAACCACACTCTCTACATTCAAAGGCACAACTGCCTTAAACAAGAAATTTTTTAAATAAAACCTTTTATTCAGAAACATCTATTTTTGAAGTATACTTTTGACTAGAAAGCATGAAAGGCTGTGATTCACATCACCATAGATAATTGATTAACTATTCTGAGATTTTGAAGATCAATAAGATATACGAGCCAACTGACTCGAACCTTAATTAGAAAAATAACAAAAGAAAGACCGATTCATAAAGATAATAAATCTTGAAATATTACTAAATAAATCCAAAATATATTTCAATAGATCATAACAGCATGTTCATTCAACTCCAACTAAAATCAAAACCATGCATTTCAATAGACCAACTGATCCACAATAATGATAAAATCTGTTTATATTACCAACTAATAATATATATATATTCATATATTTGAAAATATCCAGTATCATCACCATAGGAAGAACTTAAGAAAACATAACAGATAATAGAAATGAGTTTCTTTTGCAAAAAAACTGAACCTCACTTGGTCGTCCAAAATATCATATATAGCCACGCAGGGCTTAATTCAGTTTTAAAACAAACTGCCTCAAAAATAGTAGGAACTTCAAAAACAAAATAAAATAGAAAAATAGTTAGAGAACTGATTGGCCGATTGACCCATTGTAGCTCAAGCATTGGTGTTCATGGCATTCTTCATTGTCTTCCATTCCTCGAACACCATGGAGAAATTTTGTCTCAGCTTTTGGTTTGGTTTGGCAGCTACTTTAAACCTCTGTAGCCAAACATCTTTGAAATTCTACATCTGTTTTGTTTTATTTGCAATCACCTTCAGATGTTCATCACCGTAGGCCACCACCAATTCTACATGAGCTAGGATCAAATGGTCAGTCGTCCTGATTTCTTTGGTAGCTTTCAAGTTTTCCAACCTTTTATGGAAGTAGAGCAACACCTTTGACATTTCACTGCTGGCTTCATTCTCTAGTCTGATGATCTTCCCTGTACATTCATTTTGCACTAGTAAGGTGTCTCTCAATTTGATCTGGGCTTCAATTATTTGAGATGACTCTTCTATGGCCTATTTATATAGTGAACTTTCCGATTCCAAATTCACTTTGACCACGAACAGTGAATTTTTGTCCATTCTAGGCACTGCCTTTTTAGAAATAAACTTATTTATACCATAGGTATAAACATTCTCCATATTATGCATCTTGATTTGTAATTCCCCTCTTTTCATTTTCCATAACTCCACATCATTTTCTACTATATTTAGTAATTGTTCAGCTTTTGTCATCACATTATCAAAATCACTAGAAAACCTAGTAATTTCTTCATTTACCTTATCCATCCATTTGTAAAAGGTTGTTAATATTGATCTGTCCTTGTGTACTTGGTCTAGGAATTTGTAACTTTTGGGGGACTTTATATCCAAATCAAAAGGGACCATTGTTAGAGGCTAAGGCTGAGGATTATGAAGCTATTGAATATACTTGGCCATTTCACAAAGGGCCTGCTTCAATTTCATCTTATTCTTAATGTCCTTTTTCACTCAGTGACTAATTTTTGTATTGGCTGAATCAAAGATTTTTAAGTCAGTGGCCCTAGTGGAAATGCCTAGATCTATCCTTTCTAGATGGAAATCACTTTTTGTAACCTCATCACTAGTTTTATCTGAGTTTGGTTTGAATATATCTTCCATCCAGTGTCTTCTCTTAGTATCCACATCAACCATGGCTTCTACCTTTGGCTTTTTACCTCTTGGGGTTTTCTCGAGATATTTGCTAACCATATCTCCAATAGGAGCTGATATTGGAACAACGCTCCTTTTCTTATTAACCGAAAGCCCCAACCAATTGGGACTCTTTGGTGTAGGAGCATTAGTGGAAGGGGTTGATACTGATAAGTTTTGGTGGTCTTCTCCTACTACTTGAATCTTCAGAGGGCTTGCTAGACTCTTATCCAATTTATCCTTTTTATTATGCTATTTTCTTCTCTCTTCCTAGTCAGACTGAATTGTAATGTAGGGGATCGATTCTGCCTTTTCTTGCCTTTTCTCCTAGTTCTTGTAATCCTCAGGGATTGTATAGGGATTGTTTCTCCCCTTTCAGTATGATCTTCAATTTCGGTTTTGGATTCACCTGCAGAAAGAAATTCCTCATTTTCATTGGTAATAGTGGGAGAAGTGAGTTTCAAAATCCTTATACTCTTCCTGGTTGCTAAGACAGGGATTTCCTATTTCTTCTTCTTGCTTATTTCCTTCAACCACTTGTCTATTATTTTGAACACACTTTCAAAAATAGCATTCAAATCATCTACCTCCTCTCTTCCCCAATATATTTTCCTGGCCACTACTTTGCTATTTTGTTTTTCACATTCAGCTTCTATTACATCCTCTTCTATATAAGTACCAAGCCCTTTAATTTTAAAAGGCAATCACAGGGAGATAATCTAATCTAGTGAAAATTGGGAATGCATTCTTTTCACAACCTCAAATTTATCAATGTAATTAGCCCAATAGTCTTCTAAACTCGGCTGATGTAGGAAGGTGGCATATATTTTGAAATGGTTAGCCCCAAATTTCTTGCTGTAAAAATAGCTGTGACTTTGATAATAAGGGAGATTGAATACTTTTAATTCGGTATTAGGAGAAGACATACCATGTGTTAATATGAGGTGATAGTGTCCCAAATCAATAGGAAAGAATGAACCCACTCCTCTTTTAAGCTTGAATTTCAATCCGACTTGGATAATTTTCCTGCATATTTCCAATAGAATGTACTTATCTAGACAATAGCATGGGAGCTTCACATGTTCACCACTAAAGCCTCCTACCATTAGATAGATGAAAGTGGGGAATTGAAAAAATAAACTACCATAAGCCTTAATCAAATCCATAGCCTCTTCTGACATTCTACAATTTATTCTTCCTCTCAGCTCAAAGACAAGCTTGGATAGGAATGTATCTTACACCCTTCAGAAATTCCTTAGGTTCTTCTCCTTCTATAGATAAGAATGGTATTCGTAGATCATCATGTCATCTCTCCATGGTTGATGAGGCAGACCCTCCTAGTTTCTACAGATGGCTAGAAAATAAAATAGATATGAGGAAATGTAGAAATTAGAGGCTTCTATAGACTGGGATAGTTCCTCATCTAGCTTTGCCACTATTACTTTAGCCCAATCGACATATTTTCTATCAGTTAGAATGGTTTGAATGAGGATGTACATCCAGTCCTCCCACATTATGTCATTAGGTTTCCCCCTCAGTCTATTCAGCATGACAACAATATCTCTTACCTCTCTTACCAAATTATCCTTTTTTAGAGGCTTGGGAAGTATGGAACCTTTTCTTTTGGCTTTGGATAACTAGTCTCTGGCTATATTGTCACTATAAAACCTGAAATTGTGGAGAAAATATTCTTTAGTTTTTTCAAAATCATAGGTGAAATAAGTCTCTGTAGGGGGAATTCTCAGGGCTGCCATTATTGTTTGTCGGTTCATAGACACCAACATTTCTCCAGAAGGAAGGCTGATACATTTATTTACCCTGTCATACCTGTTTCTACACTCCATCACCAATTTAGGGCATGGAGTCACTTCAAGAAAACCAACATCCTCCAACAAATTGCTTTCAATGATTTTGGCTGATATAGTCTCGACTTTGGCATTTCTAACTCTGCGAACAATCTCTGCAATATCATCGTTGACAAGAACCATATCTCCCATTTCTGGTAAACAACTACTTATAGGAGAAAAATTGTTCTCCTTTACAAATTTGGCCAATGCCAATACTTTCGCTTGCACAGAAAAACCTTCAAAGTTCTTCAGTCCTGTCTAGCTTTCCAACAGAAGGTGAAAATAGAAATGGCAAAGAAAGGAAAGCTGAATACATACATTTAAGTTGCCTCTTTTTTAGTAATTATGATTACTTGTCATTAATCAATGATTCCCGCTGCCAATAGCTGGCCATGTTCTATCACATTTCCTGCTTACTTAGGCAAATTTTACTTTTATTTGAGTTGATGTCACTCCCTGTCTTTTCAGAAATCAATTTCATAAATGCGAGTGAAGTTTGGCACGTGTCGAGTGTGTCCGCTCATTATTGCATTTCTGAATCTTGAACTTTGAACTGTGATGCGCCAAGTTCAAAGTTTGAGATCTCGCATGCCTTTAGCCATGACTTGATGAAAGTAATAAATATGACAAATTGATGCATGATGCGTGAGGGGAAAATGAATTATGAACACAAAAGGTTATGGTTCAAGATTCAAGATCTCAAAAAATGTGACACTGAGGCAGAAAAAGAGGTAGGCTAAAGAAGGAATGACATATGTAAATTAGGAAATTGAACTTTGAACTTTGAACTAGTGAGTTCAAGGTTCACAGTTCAATATTACATTACACATTTGATGTGGGCTTGCAAAACTTATCGATTGAAAAGATGAACATGGACTTGCATAGTGGGAAACAGGATCTTGAAATTTAAACATTGAGTTCAAGGTTCAAGATTCAATATACAACCCGACACTTTACATGTTACTTTGAGAAAAATTTAATCAAAATATTTTTGACCTACAAAAAGTGGCTCCAATTGGGGATAGGACCATGAGGGACAAAACTACGAACTCCAAAAGTCTCTGGTTCCACACAAAAATAGGCCTACAAGCAAGCAAAAAATAACCTAAGGCACAACAAAACAATATGTACATGAGAGAGCGGAAAATTACAGCTCATAAAGATTGAGATCTTTCTCATTAAAGGACAAGGGCATTTCTGTTCCATCAATGTACTTCAATTTGAAAGAGATAGGACCGAGCTCTTGGCTAATCTCAAAGGGTCCTTTCCATAATGAATCAAACTTGTTGTGTTCTCCCAGGGTTCTCGCCTTTTGTCCCACATCAAAACTTTATCCCTTCTCATGAACTTCCTAGGTTGAGCTCTTTTGTCAAAGATATTTTTCACCCTAGCTTGGTGATTAGTTATGTGATCTACAATATGCTCCCATTCCTCTTCAATCTTGCACAAATACATGATCCTTTTCTTCAAATAATTGTGGAAAAGTTGGTCTTCAATCACCTTTTGTAACTTAGCAGTAACTAGTTCTAATGGGAGAGAAAGTTGAGCTTCCAGACCATATACTAGTTCAAAAGGTGATATTCCTATGTCTCTTTTTGGTGAAGTGCAATCTTCCCATAGTGCTTCATGCAACCTTTTGTGCCAGTCTCTGGCATTATCATCAACTAACTTCTTCATTATAGAAATCAAATTTTTGTTAGTTGATTTAGCCTGACCATTTCCCTGAGGAAAGTAGTCAGATGAGTGTGACAATTGAATTCCATTATCGTAATAGAAAAGCTGCATTTCAAAAGAGGAGAAGTTTTGTGTGTTGTTAGCTACTATCTTTTCTGGAACTCCAAATCTTACCAAAATATTTTCTTTTAGGAAAGAACAGACTATTTCTAAAGTGGTTTTTCTTATAGGAATAGCTTCTACCCATTTAGTAAACTGGTTTGTTGCGGTCAGAATATGAGTATGACCCACACTTGAAGGAGGATTTATAGGTCCTATGAAGTCTATACCCCATTTCTTAAATGGTTCTTCAATAACCACAGGTCTTAATGGTAAGGCTGCCAAATGAGGTTTTCCAGAGAATAGCTTACATTTTCCACACTGTGCTACCCACTTGTAAGCATCTTTGAACATTCTAGGCCAATAGTAATAGTTCCTTAGTATCTTGAACACTATTACTAAGGAGGAGAAGTGTCCTCCACAAGCTTCATTGTGAAAGGATTGAAGCAGTTTCTTTTGCTGATCTTCATAAACACACCAGAGGGACATTCCATCTAAGCCTTGTTTGTATAATACATCATCAAAAATAACATAATTTACTGCTTTTAATTTTAAATTCCTTTTCTTTTTTGCAGTGAGGTGATCTGGACATTCTCCATATGTCAAATAAAAGGCTACATTCGAGAACCATGCATCTTTAAGTCTAGTAAACAGAGACAAGGTAATGTTATCTTTTGATTCTTCTTCATTTTCTGCAATCAACTTGCAGAGTCCTTGACCTCTTACTAATTTTGTGGGTTTGATTTATAAATCAAACTCTTGCACCTTTGCTACCCATGTTGCCCTGTTGTTCATAGACACATCCTGCTGAGTTAGGATACTCTTGATAGCTGAATTCAGGACATAGACAGTAGAGTGTGAATGAAGGATGTAATATCAGAACTGCTTGATAGCCTTCACCACTGCAAAAGCTCACTTTTCCATGGGAGAGTACTTTAGCTCATGTTTCTTCAATGACACACTCATGAAGGAAATGGGGAAATCTTCACCCATTTTATTTTTCTACAATAGGACACCAGACATAGTATGTTCTAAGGCATAACAATGTATTACAAAATCTTTTCAGAAGTCTGGATGAGACAACACCAGAGCTTGAGAAATTTCCTTCTTTAATTCATCAAAATATTTCTTGGCCTCTTCAGACCATTTGAAACTTTGTTTTTCACTTAACAGGTTTACCATAGGCCTATTTGTTTCTCAGAATTCAGGTACAAATCTTCTCAAGAAGTTAATTTGCCTAAAGAAAGATCTTATTCCATTCCTGTTAGAGGGAAAACACAATTGTTGTAATGCTCAAACCCTTTCAGGGTTAATCTTAATTCCCTATCTCGAGACTATATGACCCAGTAACTTTCCTTCTATCACACAGAAGATAGACTTCTTGGGATTTAGTGATATCCCTTGATTTCTACACTCTTGCAGAATGAGCTTCAGGTCTTTTGCATGCTTCTTCCTTTTACAAGAGAAAATAGTCAAGTCATCAAGGTAAACTAAAATTATCTTATTCAACAGGTGACCAAAAGAGGAATTCATGGCATGCTGAAAGGTGGCTCCTGCATTAATCAAGCCAAATGGCATTTGATTATATGCGAATGTACCCAAAGGAGTAGTAAATGCCATTTTCTACTGATCGCTAGGGTTTAAACTGATTTGATTGTACCCTAAAAAACCATCTAGCATTGACATTATTTTGGGACCTGCAACCATCTGCAAAATGTGATCCATGTTGGGAAGAGCAAAGTTATATTTCAGACTAGCCTGGTTCAAGTTTCTAAAATCTACATAGATTTTGTTTTCATCATTTTTCTTGAAAACTGGAAATATGTTCATGACCTAGGTGGAATGGTGAATTGGGTAGATTATTCTAGCACTCATCATTTTGTCTACTTCTCTAAAAATGGCATCAGAGACCCTAGCGTTATAGTTACTCAGTTTTTGCCTGAAGGGCTTGGCACCGGGTTTCAATGTGATGTGATGTTGAAACTGTCCATTTTTAAAATCCTTCAAGTCTTCATATGACCAAGAAAACACATCTTTGAAATATTTCAACAATTTCATGAACACAAATTTTTCTTCTGGGCTACAACAAGTGCCTAGATTCACATATTTGGGATTTTCACCACTACCTATATTTACTTTCTCAAAATCACCAGATTGCTTACCACTGGTCTCTTAAGTTTGACCGATAAAACAATCACCATAGTCAAACATGCTCTCCATTGTTACAAGACCCTTAGGGATATGGTTTCCCTTCAATTGCACAATATATGCCCTTTCATTCACTTGTTCATCTACACAAAACTCCTGACACTTGAATTCTGAACCTTCAAAAAATACTGAGGAGAATTTTTCAATACCCTGTAAGAATGTTAACACATGAGCATCATCGTTGAAGACTTGCCAAGAATTAGCATTGTCTAGCACACTAGGTCAGTGAAATAGCTCTATAGTATACTGATTGTTGTCAAAATTAGGATAAGGAATGAGTAATGCTGCAGAACTGGCAAGTACGTCTGCTCTAGAATTTAACTCTCTAGGGACTGCCTCAATTGCAAATGCCTCAAAACCTTAAATTTCATCCCAAACCCTATTTCTATAATGCTTCATCCGCTCATTCCTTACTGCATATATTCCTCTCACTTGCTTCATGATTAACTCAACATCCCCTTTAGCTTTTAGGATTTTGATACTGTTAGAATTAATCTTTCCTTGGTTGTTACATTTACTAGGATAAACCAAGGTATCCTTTCTATTATTCTTGTAACTTAGATATTCCTCCTTATGAGGAATCCTACACTTGTCTCACACACTTATGATATGTGGCATCCATAGAAATTGGAGTTACAATGTAACTCCCTCCTCACCTCTCTATTAAAGAGATGGCTCTCTTTCTCTCTCATATTATTATATTAGACACAATTTCTCACTTCTTGAATATTATTGTAACAACATAGCTCACACTCTCTCTCTTTTTCTAGGCATTATTTCCCATTCATAATATTATCACGGGGTTTTTTTTATGCTTTTCCCCCTTCAAAATCTTGTCTCCTTGCCTAATTGTTTTTGGTGTATGCACTTAGTTTTGTGTTATTCATGGTATCACTTCTTAAACCTAACTCTTAGATTAAACAATTTCCTTGCTCTTCATTTCATTATTTTTCTAACATGGTATTAGAGCAGGTTGGTTTAATCATTTTGGGAGTGTGTATGTAAAAGAGCTACCATATCTTGGTGCACTCCAATATCAGAGACTCTTGAGAGAGTATGCTGCTTATGTTTTTTGAGGGAAAAAAATCAAAATTATTTTTTCTCTATTCTAGAAGTTATCTTCAAATCTCCTTTCTCTATTTATCCTTAGTAATGATTAATTCTTTTAAAAAAATCTAATTTACATATTGCTTTCTTTTGATATCTTTATTCACGTTTAAATTAGTTTAATAAAAAGGATCTTTAATATTATATTAAAAAGCAATTTCAAATTATTTCCTTTGCATGACTTATTCCTTTTTTAGCAGTTTCCATTTTTTATCTTCTCATCATTAATTATTTACATGCAAATTCTTTCTCAGTCCATTTGTCATTCATTACATGTTTTTTTCCTTTTTGGAACTATTCTCCTCTGCATTTCAGTTTTTAGGTTTTTTTTATATTATACATGCATTCAATTTTAAATATGTATCTATCTCATTTTATTTAAAAAAAATGCACAGTACTCTATTTTGTATCTAGTTTTCTATGATTCTTTACACTTTAGATTTGTGGCTCCTTGGTGATGGACATTCTATGTCAAGCAAAAGAAAAGCTTTATTCCAATATGAGGAGGGTTTGATTACTGTCTTTGAGCAGTTGTAGATCACATTGAAGGGCTTTGTACTCTGTTGATTAGAGTCTAGAAGCATTTTTTTCTTACTTGTTATCTATTTTTTTTATCTGAAATATCTCATCCTTGTCTCCATTTCTTGCTATTCTACCTGCCATCTCTTCACTTTCAGCATTTCCCTGCCGCCTGCCTTCCCACGCTGCTGCTCCTCCTGCACGCATCTCCTTCTCTCCCAACCTACGCTTGCTCCTCTTCATTCCCATGCAGGAACCTCCTCTACCCTTCCCCATCTCCCGTGCTTCCCACCACAAATCCCACTACTACCACATCTATCCTTCACCCCACTACCTCATTGTTTCTCCTTATTTCTCCCTTGTTGCGCACCCTGATCTAACTCTTTCACCCCTCTACTAGTCTGCGGCAGCACCATCCACCGCTTCCTCAGCCACGGTCTCCTCCACCCTATCCACTCCTTGCAACTCGCTGGTGGTTCAAATCTTGAATATGCAGTGCCACTAATAAGATCAGAGATTTTGCAGGGGAAAACAACTTTCGCTATTTTATTTTGCTTTGTCAAATCATTATTTAGTTATGTTTTTAATTAGTTTTAGTTTAATTCTTTTATATAGTCTCAGTTTTAATTGTTTAGTTTAATCTATTTTAGATTTAGTTTTATATTATTATCTTTAATTAGATTTAGTTCCTTTTTATCATTAATCTTAGTTTTAATTAGTCATTTCATTTCATTAGATTTAGTTTAATTCTTTTATATAGATTTAATTTTTTTTAAATCTTAGTTTAAATTTTTTTATTTCAAGTTCGTATTCGAGTTTTAAATAGATTTAGATTTAGTGTTTTAACTTTATCATAGTTTTAGATTTTCATTAGCTTTTATTTCTTAAAGTTATAAGATTAATGTTATCTGCTTATCAATAACAGATTAACATTATCTTTTAACTTGTCCCCCGTTCTCTAACACATTTTTTTTTGCAGGGTTTTTTTTTAAACTCTGTTTATCATTTCAGTCATTTTTTTAACACATGCACAATAATCATTAGATCCATTTCTTTTTTATTTCAAGTTATCAATTAAGTTTTTTTTATATTCTATTTGTTTCTAACGTTTCTCTATAGGTTTGAAGTTTTTTTTCATTCTGCTTGCAATAGATTTAGTTTTCCTTCTCTTTCTTGTACAAGTTCTCGTTGTTATCTGTTAATTCATAACACCTTAACCGAGATCTGTTAGCTTTTAGTGCTATTAGTTATAGTTTTTCTCTGGTTGTTGGATTTTCTTGCATGCCCCTTTGGCGTAAGCTATTATAGCTTTCTGCTAGTGCATGCAAGTGCATTTAGTTTGTTTTTTAGTTCTTTTCTATTTTCTAATAAGGATTCTCTATTATTTTCCCTAGTTTAGATCTTTGTATTTCATCATGACTAGCTTGATGCTAGAAATTAAGTTAACCAGTACAAATTATCATGCATGGAAAACTCACACGACCTTCATCTTTAGATTCTACCATATTTTAGATATTGCTACTGATGCCACTTTAAAACCAGCAGCCACTGCTCCTCAACCTAACCAAACTAATTGGCAGAATAAAAATGAGGAAGCACTTGGTTTAATCAGGATCTCCTTAAGTCCTAAATTATATGTCTTAATTTCTACCTGTACAGAATCCCATCAGGCTTGGGACATCCTAAAAAATACCTATGACAGTGCAGATGAGACTCAAAAAATCCAGCTTCAAGACCAACTTGAAGACCTTAGGTATAATGACTTCAACTCTGTTGATGATTTATTGCTCAATTTTGATTCCATTAGAGTTTTAATAACTGACTTACAAGTTCCTCTTTCTGATTTAAGGATAATCCACATAATTATTCATAAATGTTTGCCTAGACAGTTTCAACAATTTATTACAAATATTTACTCTCAGTTAGCTATTCCTTCTTTAGCAACTCAATTAACTTATGTCATTTTTCAAAATATGTTGCATCAAGAGGAAGCTAAATTGATTCAATTTGGTATAATTAAAAATCATGAACATGCTTATGTCTCTAAAAGTCAAAATAACAATAGATCATCCAACAGTAATCAAAATAACCAAAATCATCAAAGATCTAATAATACTAACAATTCGAATAATAACTCAGGCCAAAAATTTAATGATCATTACAATTCTAGGCCTTCAAATAACTATCATAATAATAATCATTCAAATAGGCCACATTGCACCTATTGCGGTAAAGATGGTCACTTAATACATAACTATTTTAAGAAACAAAAAGATGATCAACATTATTCTCAAAGTTACTCAAATGAAAAATCTAATGGAAATCAATCTCGTTCTACTTTTACTGTCTGTTTTAATGCTTCTAAACCTATTGAATGGATTATTGACAGTGGTGCATCTCAACATGTTACTTCTCATAAGGAAGTCTTTGATTCTTTGAAATCCGATTCTATGAATATTCTTGTTTCTTTAGCTGATAACCATTGTTGTCCAGTTGAAGGAACTGGTAATGTTTCTGTTCCAAATGGTAAATTACATGTACTTTATGTTCCTAATTTGAAAGCTAACCTTCTTTCTGTTCCACAATTATGTCAAGATTATAAGGTTGAGTTTCATAAAAATATTTTCCATATCATTGATCCCAATACTGATCAGATAGTTGCTAATGCTAAATTGGATGATGATAATCTCTTTAAATTTTATCAATTTGCATCTCCTAGATATTCTTTACTCACTAATATTGATTTTCACATTTGGCATGAGAGGCTAGGAAATTTAAATTCTGATTATATCTCATTGATGCAAAAATAAAATATGGTAGATGGACTACCTAAGTTTACTCCTTCTAAGTTTGATTGCAATGGATGTATGAGTGGTAAAATGCATAGAGAATCTTTTCCTCATAAATCATCTTGGAGAGGTAATAATAAGTTAGTACTGATTCATAGTGATATTTTAGGTCCTATGGAACATACTTCTATTTCAGGTTCTAAATATGCTTTAACTTTTTTTGATGATTATTCTCATAGAACTTGGATTTATTTCTTACATAGTAAAGATCAAGTCCTTGATATTTTTGTTGAATTTCATGTTTTTGTAGAAAGACAGAGTGGTTGTAAAATTCAGATTCTTAGGACTGATAATGGTACTGAATATGTTAATCATGTTTTCCATTCCTATTTAAGATCTTTTGGTATCAAACATGAGCTTACTGTTCCTTATACACCAGCACAGAATGGTGTGGCAGAACGGAAGCATAAAACAATAGTAGAAATGGCTAGATGTTTTTTACATGCTAGAAATATAGATTATAAATTTTGGGATGAAGCCATGGCATGTGCCACCTATATTCTTAATAGAACTCCTACTAAGGCCCTTCCAAATAAAACTCCTAAAGAAGTTTGGTCAGGTAGAAAACCGAATTTGTCTCATTTATAGATTTTTGGCTCCACTGCTTATGTTCGCACACCTAAACAGAAAAGGAAAAAGTTAGATCCTAAATCCTCACCTCATTATTTTGTTGGTTATTCTGAGAACACTAAAGGCTATAGAGTTTATGATCCTCTTACTAATAAATTTCACATAGCTAGAGATGTTTGCATTGCTGAAAATGGTGTCCATGACTATTCTCAAATTTCAGATATTGATTTTAGTCACAACAACATAGTTCTTATGGAGGACCAACCTCCGTCTCTCAACCCTACTCCTCCTATTTATGTTCCTATTATTCTTGCTTCTAACACTAAGGATAATGCTAATACTCTTCAAAAGGATAATGATGAACATAAAGATAGTAATGATACTCCTTCTAATGATCTTGTTCCTTCTACAAGTAGTAGTGATGATGATGATGATAGTAATAATCTATTTACTCCTCCTAGTAATTTTGTTAATTCTAGGAGAAAACCTAAATGGTTTAAAGATTTACTTAATGAAGGTGATGATTATATTTCTAGAATGGGTGGACTTAAACCTAGAAGGATAAATTACTGTAATTATGCTTTAATGTCTTCTCTTTCTAAATCTAATGATC